>CP135564.1:3176301-3453357 GCA_032401905.1 Swietenia macrophylla
TGTATAAATTCTGTAATAAATTTTAACAAAATGTTTTGTGTTTTATATTGAAATATTTATTTAAAATTAATTTTTTTATAATTTTAATAAAAATTTTAAATGTTATTATATTATTAATTGAATAATTTGTTGAATATAGATTTATATTAATTTTATCTTCAAAAAATAAATTACATAAAATATAATATTATGAATAAATTATAAAAATTAAACCAATTCAGTGGTTCGATTCTAATTTAACGATTTTTAGAACCGCAAGCTACTTGAAAAAAATCAATTTTAATTAGCCTTTATATTCAACACATTTACTTTGAATAAATAATTCACTATATTCATTAAAATTTGACAAATATACTCAAATTAGCCTCTTTTTAATTTTAACCCTTCTTAAAAATTGATAAAAAAAAATGAATTTTGTGTGCACCAAAATTTTTTACAATAAATTCTCTCTTAAATTAACTTGAATGTTTTTTTTTCCCCTCTCTCTCACCAAAAACAGATTGTTGTGACTTACACTTGATTGTTGGGAAATTTTATTATGTAGCAACAATTTCTATCATGATTAATATGTGCATTAAATCCCGTTTCTTAAGTTAAAGAATTACAACATTTACTAAGAATGATATCTTTTAGAATGAATGTGAATGAGTTTAAGGACAAATATTTCACTAATGGAAGTCAGATAAATAATAATAATAATAATAAAATAGGGGGAAAGTAGAGAGTTGGGTTGGAAAGTTTTACAAATTACATTGCATATATTTTACTTGTTATGTTTTATTTGAATTTAGATTGAGCTATGAGTAAGTTTAGTATGTTTTCAGTTTTCTTTTATGTATGCTATTAAATGTCTTACATAAATAATATAAATGATAATTTATAATATAAAAATTTTACAATAGTATAAATTTTCAAGAGTATTATTTCAGAATGGTGGTCGAGTGGTTCGAATTCCAGAAAGTAAGTAGGGTTGGCAAAAATTCTTACTGAGTACTAAAGTCTATAGGGAGCCGATCCATTTGAGTCGAAGAGCAAGACCAAAATTTGCATCGTTTTACGCAATGAATCAAAGAACAAAGCATCTCATCTCTATGTGTTATCCATTTTGATAATATATATATATATATATATATCGAAGAACAAAGCATATTTTGTCTCTGCGTGTTATCCATTTTTGACAATAGATAGATGTGTATGTGTATGTATATTGCTATAATCAATCTTCTTATAATGAGGAGCTATAATCTTCTGATTTTCCAGCGCTAATGAATCCAAAGAAAAACCAACAAATAAAAACCAGAAACTAATATTAGAATGACGAGAAACATTAACCAACACAACTTTGAAAGATGTAAATAATACACGTGTTTGCCTCGCACCCACAACCCGAAAAGTGCTTAGATCAGTCATTCATGACTTTCGTACAGGAAAAAGGCGTCTCGGAGGGAATATACTGGTAATGTATCTGACCAAATAAACATGTTTTACATATAAAAAGATAAATATGTAATGTTAAAATTAATTTAAATTATTATTATTATTATTATTATTATTATATAAATAATAATATAAAAACAAAGAACCCAAATTTTAATATTATAATTTTAAATTTTAAAATATAAAAATAAAAGTATAAAAATAATAAATAAATTTAAATGAATTACGCTAGAGACGAAGATTCCATCTCTACAGCGAAGACGGATCGGCAATGGTAGCCATGAATAGACTTTGTGGATGGATCATATATAAATATGGACTATTATAATATTAAAATTTCAAAATGTTGTCGAAGCAAATCATGACTTTGTAAAAATTTAATCTCAATTGTTTTATTTTTTGATTTTAACATACTGTCGAAATGGAACCCTAACTTGTTAAAAAAGAAATAAATAAATAAGAGAGCACTATTTAAGGTTGTGCTATTGATCCCTGTGTTTGTGTCATGTGGTGAGCCTAGAATACCGTTTCTTAATCAAGTTTATGAACGGTGATATTATTAAGTTTATAAACGCAGCTCACTACATGGGCTGTTTTGTCATCCAAACCAAAACGCACTTGTAAGGATCGATTGCAATTTCCTAGAAGTTTTAATAGATTTTCGATTGGTTTTCCTGCTAGGCTGAACTCCATAATCATACCAAACCACCAAATACAAATTTACTTTGTTTTTTTTTTTTTAATTTTCTTTTCTTTTTAATAAAATATGATTTCTTTCAATCATTTCCCTTCACTCTCACTCCATGCATAGCAAGCCGCTCGTTGAAGTTGAATCAGCATTAGTCATGGGTAAATTTGTGTCTCTTTCACTCTTGCACACAAGGAGGTGCTGTTTTGTTCTACCGTCCGAAAATGTTGCATCCTGACAACATTAATTGATGAACAATCAAGTAAAAGTTTTTATCTTTTTATGATTATTTTTCAGGTTTTGGAAAAGAAGGCAGTGTCCTGCATTTATTTATGAAGGATTGGAGATACAAAGCAAGCTTTTTTGTTCTTGTTGCGTTGTTATTGTTTAAGGGCTAGCTTATGTGTTAGTTGTTTTATTTTTGTTTTTGTTTTTTATTTTTTCTTGACTTTGACTGATATTATTGTATAAATATAATCGTGTTCATTGAACATTGCTTCTTTTCAAACATTATCTGATATTCAGTCAAACTCAAAATCTGTTGTGTTATGCTTCTAGGACTGACTTCTGCTTTTCCAATTTTCTTATACTGGGAATCTGTCAAATAATAATATTTATTATTAGTGGCTGTCCTTTATGCTCAATATCAAACTACAATATATATATATATATATAGGTTTGTTAAAATTTGGTACTAAAGACTAAATCTTGTTAACTTATTTATAGTTGGTGCATTGTTTCTAATGAAGTTAGGTGTTTACTCATATTTTGTCAAATGGATACTAAATTTGAGATTATATGTTTCTTCAGTCCTTTGATACGGGAAAGTCATTTTCAATGCAGTTTCTTTATTTCCAGTTTTTTTGTTCAATATCAATTCTGTGTTGGCTATCCTTTATTACTTTATCTAGAGGTCAAGATAGCTCAGTTTCCTTTTTCCAGTAATACTTTGATGGTGATGGTGTTTTAGACTCCGTATACATATATTGACTGGTTTTTAGTATAAACTGAAATTTACTTAGTCAATATTGGGCATTTGTGGCAGATTATGGTTAATTGTTCTGAAGTTTCCTGGCACTTGGCAAAATGAAAATGTTTCTTTTGGGAAACTTGGATGTGTATTTAGCAGAATCAAAGTATTGACATGACTTGGATGCAAAATTTTTACACAAGAGAATGTTTGTGCAGTAGAATTTTGTTGATCTTACATGATAGTGGGAGCAGTTATGACTGACTTCTGTTTTTCCAATTTTCATATGCTGGGTTTCTGTCAAATAATAATATTTATTATTAGTTGCTGTCCTTTATGCTTAATATCAAACTACAATATGTGTATATATATATATATTTAAAGGTTTGTTAAAATTTGGCACTAAAGTCTAAATCTTGTTAACTTATTTATAGTTGGTGCATTGTTTCTAATGAAGTTAGGTGTTTACTCATATTTTGTCAAATGGGTGCTAAATTTGAGATTATACGTTTCTTCAGTCCTTTGATACAGGAAAGTCATTTTCAATGCTGTTTCTTTATTTCCAGTTTTTTGCTCGATATCAATTCCGTGTTGGCTATCCTTTATTACTTTATCTAGAGGTCAAGATAGCTCAGTTTCCTTTTTCTCGTAATACTTTGATGGTGTTTTAGACTCTGTATACATATATTGACTGGTTTTTAGTATAAACTGAAATTTGCTTAGTCAATATTGGGCATTTGTGGCAGATTCTGAAGTTTCCTGGCACTTGGCAAAATGAAAATGTTTCTTTTGGGAAACTTGGATGTGTATTTAGCAGAATCAAAGTATTGACCTGACTTGGATGCAAAATGTTTACACGAGAGGATGTTTGTGCAGTAGAATTTCGTTGATCTTACATAATAGTGGCAGCAGTTATGACTGACTTCTGTTTTTCCAATTTTCATATGCTGTGTTTCTGTCAAATAATAATATTTATTATTAGTGGCTGTCCTTTATGCTTAATATCAAACTAAAATATATATATATATATATTTAAAGGTTTGTTAAAATTTGGCACTAAAGACTAAACCTTGTTAACTTATTTATAGTTGGTGCATTGTTTCTAATGAAGTTAGGTGTTTACTCATATTTTGTCTAATGGATACTAAATTTGAGATTATATGTTTCTTCAGTCCTTTGATACAGGAAAGTCATTTTCAATGCTGTTTCTTTATTTCCAGTTTTTTGTTCGATATCAATTCCATGTTGGCTATCCTTTATTACTTTATCTAGAGGTCAAGATAGCTCAGTTTCCTTTTTCCAGTAATACTTTGATGGTGTTTTAGACACTGTGTACACATATTGACTGGTTTTTAGTATAAACTGAAATTTGCTTAGTCAATATTGGGCATTTGTGGCAGATTGTGGTTAATGGCTCTGAAGTTTCCTGGCACTTGGCAAAATGAAAATGTTTCTTGTAGGAAACTTGGATGTGTATTTAGCAGAATTAAAGTATTAACATGACTTGGATGCAAAATTTTTAAATGAGAAAATGTGTGCGCAATAGAATTTTGTTGATCTTGCATAATAGTGGCAGCAGTTATGTGCTGTTATTATCCTGAATGTGACCTTTCTCGGTCAGAATTTCTTTCTTGATGAGCATTTGTGAAGAACTCATGGACATATTTTCACTTGAAAAATCTGAAATGTACTTTATAGTAGTGTAAATTTATTTCTTAACACAATTTTACAGAAATCCACCTTGTTATCTTTGCCTGCTCGCATGATGCTGCTTTCGTGTCATGAAATTCAAGGGATGGAGGCTGCTGCGACTAGCAGCCTCGATCTAGTGTGTGGTGGTGGGGTTACTCTGAAGACACTAAAACATTGTAAAATTCAGTGGCATTCACTTTCTTTATGTTGCAAAGTGATTTCGTCCACTGGCTTTATATGTGAATTTAAGGTAGAGGACCTGGTGTAGGTTATAGAATGATCAAATTCAGAGGCAACTATGGAAAGGAGTACTCTTGTTGAATGATAGACAAGAGAATGTATCTTATGTTGAAAAGGTTTGTCTAAGTGAATTCTTTTCTTCTCTTTCTAAATGGACTTTTTGGCTTCAAGGATTTCAGTACTAGTATCAAACAAAGTTTAGATCAAATTTCCATGTATTACAGAAGTCAAGAGGATCATGAAAGGAAGCAATTAGGTGGATACCTGGAAACTACACTTGTCTCTTTGTGTTAATTTACAATTAAAGGGTTAAATGGATGTGCTAGACCAACAACTACTGTTGAGAAACGAACACTCTATTGACTTGTGGTGTGAACTGATAAATTTCACATGTTTTTGCTTCCGGGCACTAACCACTGCAGAAATTCTGCATGGGTCACCTACTTGATGTCTAAAAAAATCCAAGTTGAGGGGGACTTGTACTTTGACGTGGATATTAACTGGAGTGTTGTAAAAGTATATATTTGTTGATGTGGGTGTGTAGAATTCTTGATACTACTCATCTCACATTGAGGAGAGAACCTGACAGAAGTTTGTCATTGGGCAAAATAGTCTTACCAAAATGTACAAATTATCAACTTTTAATTCTATGTCCTATAGAGTTACATTGCAGCCCATGATGATACAGCACTGGTACTGCTATGATTTATGGTCTAAACCAAAGTTCAGTGTTCTTACTTTCCTCTTTAGTTTCCTTCAAAGATGATATATTGAATAGATTTGACTAATTTCCGTTTTCTATTTTTATTTTTCATTGATTATTGCTCAGTTCAGTAGTCCAGAAGGGGGGAGCTGGTATGTGCATGCATCATTCCTGATTCAACTTTTGTTTGCTCCTTTTACTCATTCTGATTTCTTTAGCCACAATGTTTTTTTTTCATCGGCTGTTTAATTGTACAATTACAGGCCGTTGTACGAAGGTTTCCCGAAATGTCAATTTGCAGAAGCTGCGTAATGGCTACCTTTTTCCTGAGGTGCTACCATAAATCTAACCTACTTGTTTGTTTTGGCTTGAATTTATGATTAACTTGTCAACAATTTTTCCTTTTTCTCTTTTCCCTTCCTTCTGCATGCTGTCATCCTCAAAACTTTCTCTAATTCCTTAATAATTGTCACTGATGATTAACCTGACAAAGTTGGACAACTGTGGCTTCTCTTAGTCTCACAATGCATAGTTTTGCTTGATTGAAGCATGTTAATCTTCTCTGACCATAGCAATTCTTAAAGCACAAGTTTTTCTGTCTTGTTTGGATGGACATTTTGTTCTGTCTGTCTTAACCATCTATTTATTGGTTGGTTGGTCTTCTTCTTCTGCTTCCTCTTAGTTACTGATGATGTATTGGTTTATACTTTTTGTAACTAGAACTTATTGGTTGTTTGAGTCAGATTGCAAGCCTTGAACTTCAACACCTTGAGAAGTACCCAAATGCAAAACTGATAAGCCTTGGGATAGGTGATACCACAGAGCCTATACCAGACTTCATTACATTGAGCATGGCTAATGTAAGTTTTGCATAATGAAGTTCCTTATATCTTAATTGCCACCACTCTGCTTATTTGAAGTTTAGAACTAGCAAGTAGTCAACATAAAAAAGCTCATCAAGTGCCCAAATCTGCCAAAGATTAAAGTTAGATGAGCATATATTTTACTGTCAAATTTTCTGATGAAATACTTTTCTTATTTTGTAATGATACCACTTAATTGAACTGCTTGTCTAGTTTTATTCACGGTATTTCCTTTAGCGTATATATCACTTAATCAACTATCTTCAAGAGAAAGCACTAAATAAGGTTATTCAAGGCTATATTGAGAATAAAGGGACAATAGACGTTGAAGGAGTATTGATATATGGGACTATGTTGCATCTTAATTCTCTCAATTGAGAAGACAAGGTGAATTACATAATGAAATCAGACTAACGAACACAGGCTGGTTTTCTATGATTATTCACCTCATATTGAGCAAACATCTTATGTATACTCGTAGTTTGACCTGATAAATAATAAGGTACAAGCCGTTTTCAGTGAAGTTGGTACCTTTCTTTGTTAATGTCCATTGACATACAAGGGGAGGCGAAGTAGAAAAAAGTTATCTTACCATGTTTATAGGTAAAATAAATAAGTAGCATATAAGAACACTCATGTGCAAGTTCATGCAAGTTTTTGTAGTGTACAAAATCCTGGGATGGAATGGAAATTCCTATCCTTCTCTTATGTCATCCATATACGCAAAGTTTCTATTCTTTAGATGCTGGCAGTGTGGAGTTTTTGTATACGATTCACTTGCTTATGATGAGGGTAACTATTGCTTGAGTTTTGTTGAAACATGATTGTTTAATAGTATGGTGTTTTGTAGTATGCACGTGCCCTATCAACTGCAGAAGGTTATAGAGGATATGGAGCTGAACCTGGCAACAAGGTATTTATAAAGCTCTTTTTGGCAGTTTAGCTGTTTGCAAGTTGTGACAAACTTGTTCCTATTTATCTGTATTGCTGGATTGATTTCAAGAAATGAAATCATATGATGTTAATGTAAAGTTTATTAGGAGTTATTTGGCTTTAATACTTTCAGAATGACTTGTCTGAGTTGTCTTTGGTTTTGTTACTTAATAGTATTTGTTAAGAATGGGTGTCAGCTGAATTCTGTTTAGGACTTGGCCATGGTAAATTGGCCTTTTATATTGTCTTTTGAAGAAGTGTCATGGTGATAGTGAGATATATTTCATCAAGTGTCTTTCAAAACCTGATTCTATCTGCTTCCTCTCAGTTCTTCTCCTCCTTCTAGTTGTTTTCTATCTCCTCGAACCTTAACTTCTTCTCTTTCTTCTCTCTTTTCCTCCTTTCTCTATCTTCTTTTGTACATCACATACTTATGCTATTTAAAAGATTTTAAGTACTATGGTTCATGCTAATTGCAATTCTTTTGTGTGCTATTCTATTTGTTTCCAAGTATATGTGTCAGCCTGATTAATTCAGTTGATAAGTAGAACTCATTAAGTGGCTTCTGTTGTACAGGTTATATATATTGTTTTGTCCTATACTAGTTTCCTATTGGAATTTTGGAATCTTGGTGTTGGAAATTTCTAATTGACTAAAGCAGCTTCTTGATTTGCTGATTGCATTATCATTTATTTTTGTTCCCCACCTACCTTTACATGTATTGTACTTCAGCTGAGAATGTTTTAACTCTGTCTCAGATAATTCTCTGATGTGTCATATTCTGATTTTGTAAAGCAGGAACTGAGGAAAGCAATTGCAAAAACATTCTACAAAGATGTAAAAGATACAGAAGTTTTTGTATCAGATGGCTCACAGTGTGATATTGCTCGCCTTCTGGTAGTGGATTATTCAAGATTATTATGTAATTGGTGCACTTATTATTATTATTATTATTATTATTATTCTTTTTTCTGATTGTTAGTCTTTGTACATACTCTGGCTCATATTTGGCAACAAAGTAGAGAAAGCTTGTAAATTTCCATTAAGCTTAGTTTTCTGCACAAAAACTGAATGTTAATTACTTTACAAATATGCAGCTGCTTCTGGGTTCCAATGTAACAATAGCTGTGCAAGATCCATCCTTTCCGGTGATATGATTATGCTTATCTTTATCTTCATTTTTATTCTCATATATATGTATCTGTGCCTGTAAGTGGGTGTTGACACATATCTACACATGCATATTTACATGTATACTCTTCAAGTACTCCACATGTTAATAGTTTAGGAAGTAAAGGATGCCAATTTCCTAATCTTCTAGATTATCAAATTATAGATGCATGACCTTAGATTTAAGGCCTTTGTTGATTTTGGAGCAAGAGGCAATAGATATCTGTTGATTGTAAATGTGTTATGCTCAAAAATCTACTTTGTGTCAAATAGTTGTTTGATCCTAAAGCTTTGGAAATGCTGGCATTATCAATCAATTTCCCTATATTTATGCAACTTGAATTCGCATTATCATTTTTTTGGTAAGTAATCGATTTGTTGCATATGAAAAGGCCAATTAAATCATCTAGATGGTAAATTTACAACAGAGCACCAAAACATAAACATACTAGCTGACATGTAATAAATGAAATCTAAAATTTCCTAACTGCTGATGTTTGATTCATTGGAAGAGTAGAATCAAGAAAAGAGAGCCCTCAACTCTGAAAGCTTGAGATCATGCACCAATGTTGTATTTCATCAACAGCTTTACTATTTCTTTATGCTTATGGTCTTTTATGAATCTGAAGAGTGACATAAATGAAATAATAAAAATTATTTTTAAATTCTTTCTCTCTCTTTTTTTTCTTATTATCTTTTGGTTTTCTTTTTCCTTTAACTGAATTGACATCTATTTTCTTGGTAATTAAGAAATCTTGGAATTGAGTGAGGAACCAAGCTTCCGATGATTTTGTGTCTTTGATCAGAGTAGGGAATGCTACCAGAACATAAAGAAGAAATCGGAACTCAATTTTCAGTGACATCTTAACTATATCTAAATCTGGTTTCTCTGTACATATCCTTAGGGTCTATATCCTTTTTGCTAGATCTGTCTTGTTTGAATTTTTCACGTTATATTGACATGTTTGAGCAGAATATTAACTTAGCATATGAATTAGATATGATTTTGAAAACCACACAATTGTTGCTGTTTAAGTTATTTTACTAGTTTCTATCTAAACCATGGCCATGGAACTGTGGTACTCATTGTGGAAATTTGCTTTCTAACAGGCTTATATAGATTCAAGTGTCATTGTTGGTCAGGCTGGTGATTTTGTAGATGAAATTGGGAAGTATTATAACATTGAATACTTGGGATGTGGATCTCAAAATAATTTTTTCCCTGACTTAAAAAGCACTAGCAGGACTGATATAATCTTCTTTTGCTCTCCAAATAATCCAACTGGTCATGCAGCAACACTAAACCAATTAGAGAAACTTGTGGAGTTTGCAAGGGACAATGGATCGATTATTATTTATGATTCTGCATATGCAGCTTATATCACAGATGATAGTCCAAGATCAATCTTTGAAATTCCTGGTGCCAGAGAGGTAAATTACTTTTATGCCATCTGGTTTAGTAGGATAACATCCTGATCTGCTGTACTAGACATTCATGGGTAGACTTGTGTTGGTCTTACTGATTCAAGGGACCCGTGTGCCTTTTTCTTAAGAGAACTCATTTATATATCTCATCTTTGGGTATTGTAAAATCTTAGAGAACATGAACATCCACTTATATGATGATGCATATATATTCAAATTGAACCACCACCATGCTTGTAAAGGCTGGTGAAGGTTGTGAAATGAAATTACTTTGTGATAAATTAAAGGATTTATGCAGAAGTATTTAATACTTCCAAATTGTGAACCACTTTTATAAATAGCTAATCTGCATTTGGCTTCTTGTACATTTAGACTCATGCCCTAGTGAATATCATCTGTTTGGGTGAACCACTGGGTGAATTCTCAGCATAGAATAGCTTGCTAACTTCGGCAGTTAAATATCCTTATAGCTTTATGATTGTCTTACCATTTTTCTTTTCTCATTCAGGTTGCAATTGAAATTTCATCTTTCTCCAAATTTGCTGGGTTTACGGGCATACGTCTTGGTTGGACAGTGGTTCCTGAAGAACTCTTATTTTCAAATGGGTTCCCTGTCATAAATGACTTTAATCGCATAATGTGTACTTGCTTTAATGGAGCATCCAGTATTGCACAGGCTGGTGGTTTAGCATGTCTTTCCTCCCAAGGTTTGGAGGTAAGTTTTTAACTTGAGGAACCCAAAAAACACAATACGTACAGCTGTAGTCTTTTAATTATCTGTTAAATTTACTAGACTTGTCATAAGAAAAATGAATATTGAATTGATCATGTACTGAAAAACTGTCAGGCCATGTATCGGGCGGTTGACTACTACAAGGAGAACACCAAGATACTGGTTGACACATTTGGTTCCCTCGGTATAAAGGCATATGGTGGAATAAATGCCCCATACATATGGGCACATTTTCCCGGTAAGAAATCGTGGGATGTATTTACTGAGATTCTTGAGAAGACTCATATAACAACTGTTCCAGGTTCTGGATTTGGTCCCGGAGGTGAAGGGTATATAAGAATAAGCGGTTTTGGCCATAGAGAAAGCATCCTAGAAGCTTCCAGAAGGCTGGAAATGCTTTTCTCGTAGACATCATAAAATTATAATAACCTCACTAGTTCCTTTCATATCTATCTGTCTATCTATAATGAATAAAAATCAAGTGCTATGGCCTGCTCTGAATTGCACTGCACTATGCTTATTACGTCAAAAGTTGTGTGTGGATTTTGCTTACTGTAGCTTGTACTCAAAGCTTTTTATCTTGTTTGAGATGTATCAATAAGATTTATAATGCCATATGTTTGTGATGATTAGTTGATTCTCTGAGAGGCATAAATCTTCCTATCTTTGCATTCAAAGAGAATCCTCCATTCTTAGTCTATGTATTTTTCACACTTCTGACAGGAAAAATTTTAAAAATTTGTTTTACTGGTTTTTTTTTTTCCAGAAGCAAAGTTTTTTCTGGCTTCTCAATTGCTTTGTTGTTGGTTTTTTTTTCAGTTTATTTATTTTTACCCATTTGAGTAGGCAAACACTATTTTGTTTTGGAATTGTAATTTGAGTAACTTTGAAAATGATTTTGCACAATTTTGTAACGCATTCAAGGGTTAGCTACAGCATATTCACATGATTTAAAAGATTTTGTGGGCCTAATTCTTGCAATCGTTCCCAAAAATTAATATATAATGGTCTAACTGTTTTTCTACTTTAACTTTGAATAAGTCTATTTTATATTAATTTTAAAAATGTGTATAAAAATTTTATTATTATATATTGTATAGAATATATCTATGTATCTGTAAAAGTATAATGTATTGAATCATTATATATGAAAAACAAATGTATTATTTTATTTTGTACATTTAAATTTATTGACGATTTAAATTTTTTAAATTTTATATGATTTTTTTTGAAAGAGGATTGCATAATTAATAAGAAGCATTATATTGATTTTTGAATAATTTAATGTGATTTTTTGGGATGTGATAGATAGTTAAATATATTAAAAGTAGGTTAAACGGATGAAATAATTATAATATGTTTAATTATTTGATAATTATGTTGAATTAAAATTTTTAATTAAAAAATAATTATTAAATATGTTGAATTTAAATTGACTTAAAATATATTATAAATTTATTAAATATGACATATTAATTCAAATAAAAATCCTAATTTTATGTACAAACTTTGTAATTGTTTCTATATATCATATCAGAACTGTAGACTGGTGAATGAATGTAATTGCACTAATTTCAACTTACAAAAGTGTATCTCTCTGTTTTAACTAACCATACCAAGTGTACCTCCGAATACATCTCTCTTAATTCCCAGAATAAAAACACATTTAGTAATGCCTCAATCACTGCAAAACTCACTATAATTAGGAGTATTTGGAAATTAAGGTTTAGTTTTGGAGCAACAACTACTACAGAATGGAGTGACTCTATATTATATACAAGTGAAAATCTGAGTGGTTTTCAATTTTGCAATTAGTAATGTCTTTAATTACTATGCTTTCAAAAGTAGAAGCACAACAAATCCAAATATGCCTTAAATAGAAGAAGAAGCTACACAATGCCAAACATACTCCAGTTCTCTAAGACCTCTAGGAATACAAGAAGTCTGGAAAGTATCACATCAACCACCTCTTCCAGTATTGATTAAAAAGAAAAAGAAAAAAAAAAATCAACTCCAAAGGATGGTAACACTTTGTGGTCTTCAGTAGCATCAAACATCAAGTGTTTGACAACTAACCAGCTCAGCAGATCCAGCACTCCTTGTGGCAATTATCTTCCAAATATCGGTTTCAGATTCTGCAGCAGATTCAGCTATTTCATGTATAGAATCACATAGTGAAGATGAAGAAGCAGATGGTATGGAAGCATAATGATTTTGGACATCAGCCTGCAAGACTTTTATATTGCGATTAGCATCATTGGTTATGACAAGAAGCTTTCCAAGTAAACCAGCAAGCAAATAAGGAGATTCTGAATCAGTAAATTCTGGTAACGGTACATCTCCAACCACAACTTTCCAGGTATCATCATTATAATCATACACCTTGATTCTTGCACTTTCTAGTGCACCAGAACCAGAAGGATCTAATGCATATAACTCACCTTCAACAGTCACACTCAATTTTGTTCCGGCTTGTCTCACAGGCCAACCCTCACCCATCCCAATGGGCATTTCAACCCATGAATTTATGTCTGGATCATAAACCTCTCCTCCAACATCAACAAAAAAAGGCCAGAAGTATAAACTCTGAGGTACAAATAACCTTCCTCTATATGATGTCATTCCAGTGGCAATGGGCTTGAGTAAATTGGCCAAAAATGCTGTGGGTAGAACCTGAGCTTTTGAGAAAGGCATGCTTGGTATTTCAGACCAAACACCGTTATGAGGATCAAAAACTTCAGCAGACTGAAGGGGGGTCAGTCCACCGGGACCCCTGGTAACCCCTCCAACAACATAAAGCTTGTTGTTTAAGATGCCTGTCTTACAATAGGCTCTACCAATTGACATTGGACTCACTTCTCTCCAAACATTTTGAACAGGATCATACTGCCAGACATTTCTCTTTGCTAAAGCTCTAGAAAATCCACCTAGCACGTAGAGATAGCCATCAACAGCACCAACAGCACACCCACAAAATGACATTCGATCCAAAGGATCCTTCCTCCCAAGCCAGCCCCATATGACATCTGCTATTTTGATACTTGAACCCAACACATTCCACATCCGGATTGCTGCCATTCCTGTCCTTGACTCATCTTCAAACATAACAATAGGCATTGGTGGCAATCTTTGCCATCTTCTGGACAATGGGTCCAAAGCATACCAAGATAGCTTGTCATCTTCAGCCTTTGTCAATATATAGAGCCACTCTTCAGTTGTTCCAAGTTCCTTTCTCAAATTGAACAGTTCAGAACTCATAATGGCAGCTTTCCAGGCCCGGGACACTAATTTTACACCCAAGTAGTGAATTCTAGGCAGTCTGGCAAGAATCTGGAGTGATATCTCATCAGGAAGGCTAGGAATCAGTCGTGGGTTTTTCTCAGAAAAGCTTGATGACAACCTCTGCCTTTTGCAAGATTCATTTCGTGAAACATCAAAAGGTTTGTCTGCTCCAATCCAAGAACTATTTATGCTCAATATAGAACCCATCAAAATCCTTCTAATAGGAACAAATTGGAAAGAAAACAGGTAATCTGGCTTTTTAAGTTGATCTGTTTGATGCCATTGCTGTTCCACTCCATATTCCAAAATAATAGAGAAGTAGCAACGAAAGTATCAGCATCAATCGCACGATTGAATAGAAATGCATTCACTACAACTTACATATATAGCTATTCAAGAATTTAACTCTAAACAAATTAAAAACAGTACATAAAAAGCATTGAAGCCTACCTGTGAGATAGAGAGATTACAATTACACGATCAACTGTCGATAATTTATTTCTTAATCTCACTCAATTTGAAGATTAAAATAACATTGCAGTAAAGAAAAAACTGAAATTCCAGTTCTTTACTATAACTAAGTTGCTTGAGAATCAAACAGAATATAAATGAAAAAACTCAACAACTCTAGCATTATCTCCCAACAATTTAAGACTACCAATATGAATGAAACTACCAAATGGAAAACCCAAACATCCCAATACATAAACCGCAATTTACCCAAAACAAAATACGAATTAAACAACGAAGGAAACATTTAGCTGATAAAATGCAAAATAAAAAAAAAAAAGTTTGAAACTTACCTTCGTAGCTGAAAGGAATTAAACCCAAAGAACCAATTAAAATGTTAACTGAAATTCTTAAATTTGTGAAATCTGCAGCAACTGCGACAGACGAAGATACCAAAGATCATCATTCAATCAAATACTGTTCAGCTCATTTTTAAATTGGTTTATTTTATAATTTTATTATTATAACTTATACGTTCCGGCAAGCTGCAAACGTTACCCTGCCACATCACGGCCCCAACGTCACCCTGCCACAAAAAAACCATAAAATTAAAAAAAAAGAAAAGGTTAATATCATCTGGGTCACTGTAATTTTACTTCTTGATAAATAAGGATATATGCTGTCCATTTATAACAAATAAATTCTTAATTGTAACTAGTAGAATTTAAATGGTATAAAATAATATAATTATTAAATAAATAATATAATAAATTTATTTTATAATTTTTATGTTCTATAAAATATTTAATTATATTTATTATATTATAAAAATATTTTTTATATTTAAAATAAAATAAAATTGTATATAATATCATTATTTTTTAAAAAATATATATTAAAAATAATATAATTATAATTAATTTAATTATTTTATAATTATATTAATTTATAGTTTATAATTTTGGATATAATTTTGAAACAAATCAAATTCAAATTGATTTTTGATTTAACACGAACCAATCATTTGAATTACTAACCTACTAACTAAAGTAACCATTATGTAATGATAAAATTATTTTCATAAAGTTAAATTTTGATCATTATTCTATTAGCGTATGTAAAGGAATACTAAAAAAAAAAAAATATTTGGGTCATTTCAGATCTATTTGTTAAAAATAAATAAATTATCCTTATCAGTGAACATGCAAGAGTTTAAGGATCCAAGTGTTATTACCCAAAAAGAAATGCAAGTTATCATATTTACGCCATTTGGGCCGTTTACCTGGCAATAATGACCAATATATATATATATATATATGTTTACAAAAATTGACTTAATTATTAAAACGACTTTAGTAGACTTGCAAGTGGAAAACGTTATTCTTACAATTCGATTACTTTTTGATTTGTGTTACGCCTTCTAGAACACTATTTTATTTATTTATCTTTAAATAATAAAAGACAAAACTGGCATTTTCCTAGATTATGCCCACGCGGTCATATTTTGCTGTAACGTGCAGATTTAATAAGGACACAAGTTGTTAACAAAAGAAACAAAAAAAAAAAAAAACAAACAAATAATTTACTAACATTAAATATAAAATTATAACAAAAAGAAAATAGTCTACAAAATATATATATATATAACCTAACATTCTTAAACCAATAAATCTAGAATAAAATTCAAGAAATTGTATCAAGTAAATTCCCTTTCTCACCATATTTAAAAATATAATTAAAACAATTCTTTATATTGTAAAATATATATATATATATATATTCAAAAACCACTTGTGACGAGAAGACGAAAACTGACATGTCACCTTTGATGATTGTTTCTCTGAGCTCCATAAAAAAAGGAAGTTTAGTCACCTACGGGGTAAGAACCAAAAAAAAAAAAAAAAAAGCATCGAATAGATTGCAAAATTATTTCCTCAAATTCAATTCATTAAGTGGCTGTTTAATCCAAACACTTTTACATTAGCATTTTCATAGTTTTTCTATGTAAATACATTAGACTTATACCTCTCTAACTTAAGCACGAAGAGTTTTTGTTGGAATAGCAGCATCTCAGTGCACTTTTTTTTTTTTTTTTTTTTTTGTCTGCAGGGGATGAAATACTGAGAAGACTAGAAATAAAATATTGGTTAGTTCACATTCTGCTAGTGAAAAATCGGTGTCAACAGTTATAGTTAGCGTCGTCTGTGGGGAGTAAACGAGAAGTCATTGAAGCAGAAAAAGATGGTAACATTTAGGAGAGAAAGGATGGAAAGAATTTTAGATGAAGTAGCGGAAGAGTTTCAGCATAATGATAGTGAGAATTCTAGTGACCAAACTTTAACAAGGCATGATGTCGGAGAAAGCAAGAGAGGGGTTACAAGATCCCTGCATAATGAATAGAGAAAGCAGGCTTAGGTGATGAAAGAGATGATGGGGATGTAATTCATTGTTTTAGGGACAACCCTGGAATGGCAAAATTAGAAAATAGGGGTAGAAGTCAGGGGAATCAATTAATCAGAGAGATGAGTGAAGATAGAGAAAGGGGTGAAAGATAAAAATGAAATTTGTAGACGGGAGAAGCTAGTGGAAAATGTAAGATCAAGCCGAAGATCGGGAGATGATAAACCCTGTTCAGGGAGGTTCACCACTGCACAAAAGGGAAAGCAGAAGGTTACTAGGACGAAAGAATAAATGAAGAGGAAGTTTTTTGCTAGTCTAACACGATAAACACTCCAAATTCATGAAAGAAGTGAAGAAAGACTAACAAGAACAAAGGACAGCAGAAATGAAGAAAGGTTAAGGAGCCATGTAAGCACCTCAAAGCACGGGGGAAAAATAAGAAATCTATTACCAGGATATGGTAGAGAGGGGTGAGTAATAAGACAAGGAAAGAAAGAAAGGTAAGCAAATTTGTTTGAAGAGCTAAAGCAGTTACAAAAAGAGATTCATGAGTTAAAAAAAGAGGTAGAGAATAAGGAAACTAAAGAATATAAATTTAAAATATAGTGGTTTTTATCCCAAGAAATAATGGAGCCGATGCGTATAAAATCTTTCGAACAATTGTGCCATAAGTTAGTAAAAGAGTTTATAGGAGCTTGTATACCTTTGAAGGACCTTAGCGGTTTGAAGTTAATAAAGTAGAGAAGTGATGAAAGCTTGAAGGAATTTGTCAAGAGATACCATTATGAGGTGTTAGAACGTGGAGCATACAATTTTTCCATAGCCCTAGAAGAGTTGAGGAAGGAAATCAAATATGGTTTTGGTACGATTTACGCAAAAAGCATTTAACTTTATATGATATTGTGTATCAAGAAGTGAAGAAAGCAATTCTTATAAAAGAAGTTGTGAAGAAGAAAAATGAGAAAATCGATAAAGACTTGTAAGGCAAAATAACATGCCAAGAAGATTCAAGGATTGTCAACCATTAAAACCATTTAGTGGCAATTATCACTTATTGAGGAGGAGGTTGATAGACATCCACAGTATTGGAAGGGATAACCACGTAAGCAAAATTATGACTTCCCAAGAATGCTACATGGGAAAAGACATAAAACATTAAAGCGATTGATACTTTCTCCTCTGAGTGAAAACTGAGAACATAAGGTGGTCAAAACAGTTGATCAACAACAGTTCAAAATATTGAATACCTTTTTGAATAAAGCCAATAAAGACATGAAAGATAAAGAAATGATGATTGCACAAGACCAATCATAACTCTTATTAGAAAGAGAGATAGGAGTAAATATCATGCCTTTTACTAAAGCCAAGGGTACAAATACTGAAAAGTGAATCGAGTTAAGAGAGCAAGTAGTGACGTTGATAAAGAATAACTACTTGAGGAATCTTCTTGTTCATACAAATAAGAAACTGACGTTATACATTATCTCAATCATGTTCATGGCAGGAGATAAAAAGTGAGTGAATTATCTTTACGATGATGCATTTGTAGTTATCGTGAATATTGCAACAACCCTAATAAATTAAGTATTCATTGATCTGCGAAGTTTCATTGACATTTTGTTTAAAGACATACTATAAGAATTGAAAATAACAAAGTTAAAATAGGAAAGTCTAAACTTCACCATGCAATTTTAGGGAATGGTGTGTGATGTTGTTGGAAAAAATTCATTTCCTAGTCACAATAGGAGATAAGCATATACAAAGACACTAATGGCTGATTTTCTTGTTGTTGATCATCCTATGTCAGACAAAGTTTTCTTCAAATGCTCATTTATGTAAAATTTTAAAGCTATAATGTTTATCACTACTTGAAGTTGAAGTTCCCAACTTTTGATGGATAAAAACTATCTCAAAAGTTTAAAGGGAAGTAATTGGTTTCGATGCAACCACAATAAACCTTTTACATCTTAATTATAAACCTTAGAAGCTTAATGAAAGAGATTGAGAACAAAGATGACCAAATAATAAAACCTGTTGAGGAATTAAAGCTAGTAAATTTAAAGCCTAACGATAATACTAATATTATGAATATTGAGTCCAAATATGCGAAGTTGAAAAATATATTAACAAGTTTTTTGAGGGAGTTCTTGAATAGTTTTGCATAGTGTTATGATGATATGCTTAGAATAGACAAGAGAATTATTTCTCACAAATTGGCCATTAATTATAAGGTTAAATTTGTCAAGTAGTATTAGAGGGTGTTCAACCAAGAATGATATGAAGCAATGATAATGGGATTGAAGATTGTAATGTCCAAGAATAGTCTATGTAAGTAGTGATCTCAATTAGTGGTGAATCATATGAATGGGCAATTTCAAACATGATAATGAAAGATGAAAGCTTACTTTGATAATGTGAGAGAAGTATGAAAGAAATTTGAAGAAATAATAAAGGAATAAATACTAAGAATTGCAAACTCTCATTTATATGCTTTAGAACATTAGGATACATTGTTGAAGGTCAAGTATCAAGGACAATACCAATTGAGTATGTTGAATAGTCAAGCATTGAGCAAATAAACGATCTCCTAGAAGTAAATGATATTAGGATGATGAAGTCTTAGATGGATCCAATAAGAGCTTACATCAAACATAGGGTTTATGGAGCAATAAAAATGAAGTAAATAGGATAAAATACCAAGCTTATTGATATAGTATGGTGGACGACATTGTTTATAAAAGAAGATATACCATACTGCTCCTGAGATGTTTGGATGTTGAGGAGTCTAATTACATTTTAAGTGACATACATTAAGGAATTTGTGGCAGTCATGCAAGAGTACTGTCTTTAGTGTTTTAAATCTTATACAAGGATATTATTGGCTAGCAAAGTTAGTAAAGTACTTGAAAGTTATCAAGTTTATGGTGATATTATCCACAAATTGCTAAAGAACTTAACTAACACTATCACCCTGTGGCTTTTTGTATAGTGGGAATTAGATTTGATTGGGCCATTGTTGTTAGTGCAAGGACAAGTGTGATTTGCTATAATAGTGGTAGATTACTTTACAAAGTGGATAAATGAAGAATTACTGATAAAAATTATCGAAAAGAAAATCACAAACTTTATTCACAGTAATAAAATATGTCAATTTAGAATTCCTCATACTATAGTTATTGACAATGGTAAGTAGTTTGATAGTGCAAAATTCAAAGAGCTATGTAAAACTTGAAGATTGATACAAGATTTGCGTCTCTCATACACCGTAAGGTAAACAGACAAGTTAATGCTAAAAACAAACTAATCAAAAAAAATTTTGAAGTTAAGTTGGGAAATAAGAAAGGAGTTCAGGTAGATGAATTGCTTTAGGTATTATGGGATTATAAGAGACAACCTAAACAACATAAACTCTATTTTTAGTTACTTTTGGTTAGAATGTTATTATTCCCATTGAGATCTAGATGCCATCTCTCAGAGTTTTAAAGCACAATAAGAAGAGAAATGAAAAGGCAATGCTCATAAATATGGATTTACTAGAAGAAAGAAGGAAAAAGGCAAGGATTCAAACAATTGCTTACTAGCAAAAAGTTGTTGGTTATTACAAAAATAAAGTGTGAGCATGATAATTCGTTGAGGATGATTACTTTTATTCTTACTTTGTTAATATATTTCTTGATTATTTTCTTAGTTTAATTAAATTTAGCATTTCAAACATTATTTATTTATTTGTTATATTTAACAGAATTTGAAAAACTATTCCATTTTAAGATATCACAGTTCGCTTAAGTCCAAGAACTTTCCAAGTCTCACAAATGTTGAAATATCAAAGCTTGCAGAGGTCCAAGAACCTCAAAAACTTATAAGATCATTTACAAAAAGCTTATATAGATTTGAAAATTCTCAGAGACCTGAAAACACTCGAAGACATTAAAGCTTATATAGGCTTGAAAACTTTTAGAAACTTAAAGGCACATTAAGATACAAAAGCCTATGCAAACCTGAGTACTCTCAGAGATCGACAGGCACTCTAAGATATAATCCAATCAAAATATACATAGATTGGAAAAAAAAAATATATCTGATTGCTTATCAAGATTCATGTAATAAAACATTAGCTTTGTATATACAGGGATGAAAATTATAATTCATGTCTTTGTGTTGATTGACTTATGAAACTATGAACACAGATTTAATTTCAATATCTTTGTATCTTTATAGCAATTATACGATTAAAAGGAATTTGAGTGCTATCTCCTGTGTTTTTTTATGTGTGTTAATTATTTTTTGTATTTCTCTTTTTTCAAAAGAAAAAGCACATTTCAGAAAAAAATAAGTCACACATCATATATATATATAATGTTATTTTAGAATTTTGATTTAAAAACAAACCTATTGAGTTTGAATTTTTCTTTTAAGTCTAATCTATTTAATAAAGTAAGTATATACTAATAAATTTCGCTTAATTTTACATAATAGATCTAGCCGAATCTAAAATTCAAATAGAATAAAGAGTATTAGTTGAATTTATGATTGTCTATTTATATTAAAATTTATCTTAATTTTAATGTGTGGCCTAATAGGTTTTTATAACATTGATAGTAACATTAAGATCTAATTTGGATGTCATAAGTAGTAAACGATGTCTAGCAACAACACATTACAACTATCCAAGTCATAAGAATGTTATTGATTTAACATCACTTTATCTTTAACCAATATTACCATATAATTTAATTTTTTTGTCTTGTACATCTCAATTAAATATAAGATATGGAACGTGCCATTTTCGTATAGTCCAATCTTCACATTTTTTTTTATATTCTGAATAAACTTATTAAAAAATGAGATCGATATTATATATTAACTTATCAGACATAATTAAATATTTTCATGGTCTGTTTCAATCAAAATGACTAAAATATGACTTTTATTATATAGAAGAGATAAATTTTATCTTAATTATATACATCTCTCTACACGAAATATGACATATTTGATTATTTTTTTATAGTCTATCTTATTACGGATGACATTTGAAAATATTAAAATATATCACTTTTACTATTAGAAATCATTATCCAATGGTTATATACACTATTATCACTATAAAAATTGCTTATAATATTTATATAATGATTTATATACCGTTTTCATAAAAGATCAATTTAGTATATTAATTTTTTAACTTGTATTTATATTTTGACTTGATATGTTATATCATAGCATAAATTTATTATTATCAATGACTATACATACTAGTCTCTGTGTATTATTGTTATTGTATCTATAATAATACTTTATTAAAGATATTTAAAAATAATATTTTACTAATTAAATATACTATTATAAAGGTATTATTATATTTATTTATATATAATAATGAAATAACATAAAATATATTAATCGATAATGTTATGATACGTAAAGAATAAATATATTGAATATTAAAAAAAAAATACAATTGAATCTAAGAACATATACCAACACAAGATATACATAGGTTTGAGAACGCACAGAAAAGTACAAATATTGTAAAATATCGAGGCATGTAATGTTATAAGAATTCTCAATCTATAAACTCAACAAATTTGTAACAAATCAAGAAGTATGTGAAGTATTGAGGTACGAAGACAAAACTTTTCATGTGGTTTTTCTTTACTTTCTAAATAATCAATGTTCTGAAAGTTAAAGCAAGCCACCCTTTATATAGGTTTTTATTTTTCTTTCATTCTTCTAGGCTTTTATGACTTTCTTTTCTTGTTGAGTTAGACTTCTTTTTATTTATTTAATTAGAAAACTCTTTTACTAAAGAATTTCTAATCTTTGTTAGATTGGGAAACTTTCACATGAAAAGGAAACCAACTCAATAGTCTCTCCCTTTTTGCCTCGTGTGAAGGGTAAGGCCAAGTCCACTTTCTGCTTACATGTTTTAAGATTCTTCTTAAACAATGACTTTGTCATCATATCTAATCCATTCTTAGCTGTATGAATCTTTTACAGATCTAGTAATTTCATCTTCTGCATGTCATTATCCATTAATATCTCTCATCAATATGTTTGGACCTTAAATGAAATGTTGAATTCTTCAACAAATAAATGACACTCTAACAATCACAAACTTTCTTGCTTCATCCCTAACTCTTGTAAGAACTTTATCATCCACAAGGTTTATTTGCAAGCTTTAATGGCTACAAAAATGTTCCGCTTTTGTAGTTGAAAAAACAACAAACACTTCTGAAATCTTGGTTGCCATTGAACTATTCCCACTAAAAAATTGATTAGATTTCTTGAAATAGGTTTTCGAGCATCCTACCATGTCTACATCTATGCACCTCTCTAGCATAGGTTTTCTACTACTCAAATATAAACACGTCTTGAAAGTGTTACTAAAATATCTAAAATCTACTTCACAACTGCATAATATTTTATTTTAGAATAAGAGAGAAAACCAACTTATTACTCCAACTGCAAGGGCAATATCTAGCCTAGTATAAATCATAGTGTATATAAAAGTCCTCAAGGCTAATGCATAAGGTATGCTTCTCAACTCTTCTTTCTCTTTCTCACTTATAAGGTATTAACTTGAACTGAGCTTGAAGTGACATATAAGTGGGAAAAAATGTTTTTCCTTATTTATGTTACATGTTCCAAGAAATTTTTTTAATTTAAATATGTTGAGATAATCATAGCTTCCCATTTTTCCTATCACAAGAGATCTAAATGTCAAAACTCTGAGCTTCGCTTACATTCCATGGATAATGCTATCTTCGTTTCCTTTCGCTAATACTAAAAAGCCTTGGCGAGCTTTTATTTCCCTGCACCAAAGTTGTTACTAAAACCATCATCATCTAGTTTTCAAGCAAATATCTGCTATGCCCACAAGTTGCGATGCATTATGGCTTGATCTATAACCGTGGAAGTAAGGCGCAAAGGGATTGATTCGCTCTCACACCCACATTAAAAGGGAAATTTACTTAATTTTTAATTTTTTGTATGTGCTGGGGTAGGTATAGATTGCTTGAAACTTAAAAAAAAAAATTTCATCCATTTTATACTTTCTTTTGTCTTTAAAAATAAATATCATTTTCCTTTATAAGTCTCGTTGTTGAATATTGAGGAAAAAAATTGTACATATATTGTTATTATTTTGTGAATGTTTTTATGTCCCAAACTTTTACAACTCGTATATTTTTTAAGTTACTTTTGAACAAAGAACTGCAACAACATTTTCATATGACTTATTCCAAAGTATTTTATAAATTGTTTTACAAAAATTAATGTTTTTAACATAAGGAATGGTTAAAGTTATGTAAAAAATTGATGCAAGTCATTATTATATTAAAATTATATTTATATAATGTGTGAAAGAAATGTTTTGGTTCATTCGTTCATAATATTTTGGTTTTGATCAATTGTCAATATATATATATATATATATATATCTAGATTAGTTGAGTTTATGTTGTAATTATGCACACTATATATGATTTTATTATTATTCAAGTCATGAGAATATCGGTGATAATATGCAATATTAGTAAATTTGAACATATTTTCTTGCTAATTTTTTTCTGAATTTTCTATAAATTTTAAAATATTTTGTTTATATTATGATATATTTTCTAAAAGATCGTACAATATAATAAAGCTCACAGATTTTGTATTTGTTCAAAAGCTTACAGATTTTGTTTATATTTGCTAATAAAGCTTGCAGATTGTGTACTTGTTCAAAAGAAAAAGGAGACTTATACATAGGTTATGAATTAATTTAATTACCGAGATGACGTTGGTCCAGCTTCCATAGGGTCGGACTAAAAGTTTCAAGAATCCAAAATTCATACTGGACCAATAGTTAAGGTTCAATTTTACATTTTAATTAGTATTAAAATTTTTGAAAAGAATAATAATCAGTTTGGTGACATACTTTGATTTGTTGAATTTATAAGTTATAATAAAATTACTTATATTTAAATAAAAATAAGTAAAAAAATTCTTAAAATAAGATTAACTATAATAATATAAAACTAAATCAAATTGACTGATTCTTTTGAATTTGATTTGATTTTGATTTCTATTACAAATTTGATTCGGTACTAAAAGTCTTCTAATCGATTTTTATGGTCTGATACGTTTTGATAAAATTAGGTCATGCACAAACCTACCTTCCTTATTTACTTTTTGCAGATTGAATTTTGCTTAGGTGGTGAGTTGATAGCTTCACTTTAAAAGCAATTGTTGAAATTTTTTTTGTTTACTTTTACTAGTTGAATAAAACTTTATATATATATATATATATATAATTTTTTTTTATTATTATCCAAAATGGCAATTTAAAGCTAGATTTTGTTATTCAACAGTTGTCCAAATTTGGTCTTCTTGTTGAAACCTTTTGAGAAATGTCTAAATTCAATAATATCAGTAAGGAATTGCATTTAAGATCTTTGACCCATGGTATACGTTTTTGACTTTGAAGATAGTTATCCAGTGTGCACTTTGTAAAATGATGGTTTGGGATGTTACAAAATTATTAAGTAGTTTTAAGTGGTAAATGAAACCTTTATATGGAATTAAACTAGGCCGTTAGGTTGTGAGCTAAGAGAAAGAATTCGACAACAACTAAAATCTCAATCATATAATATCTAAATTAAACAAGCAACAATTTTTTTTTTGTGTGTTTGCATGACTTTAGTTAACACTTTATCATACTGTAACATCTAATCATAAGATGTTGAACCTTTGCATATGAAAGCAAAAAATTTTGGGATGAAGAAGTCTCTCTTCACCGATAAAAAGTGGTATAATTATTTTGAGTGCATTCTCAAACATTTTTAAAATAATACTTTAAAAAATCATAAAAATGATGTTTTTATGAATATAAAATTTGTTAAATAATTTTTTAAAATATAAATAAAATAGTGAGAATGTGTTTGCTATTATTATTATTATTATTTAAATTGCATAAAATTAGTTAGCATTATGGTTATTTTTTGAGAATTATATGTTTGTACAAATAATAAAAATATTAATTAATTTTTTCTTATTTTAAAATTTTTTTTGTAAAATATGTAATCAAACATATTTTATATTTCTTTTTTCATTCATCAATAAAAAATAACTTTTAAATACAAAAATCAAACAGCCAGTTAATTTTTGTTTGTTGTAGGGCAGAAGAGTATAGAATTGTGAAAAATTCCTAAATATTATAGACTTTGGTTCACACATATTTTTCAAAGTTAACCCACCAATGAGTGGGCATTTAATTTATATACTCTCATTGCCATGTTGCCAATTATGCTCTTACTTGCCACGGTCCCTTTTTAGTTATTTAATTTATTTCTTCATATTTTTTTAATTTGCTAAAATACATATATACCATTTTAAAAGTTAAATAAAAAATCTAAATTTAACAAATACCATCATCTATGTCTACTTGAAATGAAATAGTTAAAAATATTATGATAATTAAAATGATAGTTAAGAATATTGAATCAACTTTTTAAAAATTATGCACAACACAAAGTATGGGTAGATTTGAGTTTTTTTAGGTCAAACAGATGGAATATGCTACAACTTAAAGATTACATACCAAAGTATAGGTAGTCTTCAAGTAATAAAAACTCGAGAGTCCACTTGTCCAATTATTCAAGTATTATGGAAATATATATATTATTATGTTGGATTTTAAAATGAGAATTCAATATTAATATATATTGAAGTTTTGAGATCCACTTTGGAAAAATTTATAAAAATTATTTTTGATTTTTTTTTTTAAATCATTTGCTTGAAAAATGAATATTTAAGTAGATAAAAAATACTATTTTAAGAAAATAGAAGAAAATAAAAGATTAACTTTCAAATTGATTAGTAAAAAATTATAACTTACTTAACTCTTAAGATGTAGAAAATATACAAGCATTCAGCATATCTTTTGTTAATAATGAATCAGGCTCTCTAATAACTCAAAATTCTTTAAAGAAATAAGATTCATTCAATTGAAATGTTTTACATTGAAGTACAAATCAAAACATCAAAAAATAAAACTATAAACTCAACAAAACTTCACGCTTAACCCTAATTACAAATTTAGAAACACATTGTAAGAAAAAGAGCCAAATAAATATGAAAAAAATTAATATCTATGAATCTCTAGATGTAAAGATACAAGCACCTATTTATAAGAAAATATAAAGGTAAAATATGAAATAAGTTGGCTAAGTTTTACCAAAGAAATTGGTTAAAATTAGGTGAGTGTTGGAAGACTTTTGTTCGCATGCACTTGAATGTGTTGGCTAATTAGTTGGTGGCATGTTCGGGTTCTGTCTCCAACCAAAAACATCAAAGTTGTATATCATTGTCTTAGCTTTCTAAAACATCTTTGATCATCTTATTTGGATATATATTTTGTAAGATACAGTCCAAATACAAAAGCTTGTTCAGCTAAACTGCGATTGCATTTTGTTTTTATTAAAATCCAATTTTGTTCACCCAAACACTTAAATTTGTTTGATATTTGGCTTACTATATTGTGAAGTAATATGTCCATGATTTATTGGCTCAAGAATTGCATCAATTGAATTTTTGAATTGAAAAATATGTTCATTATATAAAATCTGTGTAAAATTAATTATTTTTTATGAATTAAGCCAATTATTATTTTAAAATTCAAAGATAAAATAAAATATTTATTTTAGAAAAATTAATAATACTCTTATGTTTAAAATAATAATATCGATTCTCAATAACTGTAATATAGATTCTCAATAGATGTAGACTTCAAATATTCATCATAATACTATAAGCAAATTATTATATGAATATACAGTGGAATTATGCCAAAAAAAAGATTTGCTTTCTAAAACTCATGCCTCTAAATATATACATATCTTTAATTAGACGATTTTTGTCAAACCACAAATATAGATCAAATTCCTCTGCATCTCTATGGTATTCACACAATCGAAAATTTAATTAAAGTACTAACTTTTATAATTTTAGTATGTGCTATTTTATGCGTTCTTCTCTTCTCAAGAGTAAAGACGCAAAAATAAATATTTAGGCACACCCTTAAAAACGTAAATATTACATATTTATATATTGCTATTTTTGATTTTCAATTTTAACTTACACTATTTGGTCAAACTTTCTTATAAAGTCTAATTTATTTAGTAAAGTAGGCACTAATAAATTTAGTATAATCTTTACATAATGAACTTAATTAAAATTGACACTCCAATATCTCAACAAATTCTAAACTCATTTAGGATTATATATATATATATATATATTATTATTGATCTTAATATATGACCCAATAAATTCTCATAACGTTGGTAATAATACTAAAATTTAATTTTAGTATTACAAATAATGAGTAATGTTTAACAATACATTATAACTACTCAAATGATAAGAATGTCAATTGTTTGACATCACCTTATTTATAACCAATGTTACTGTATAATTTAATTTTTTTATCCTAAATATTTTAATTAAACACAAGACAAAGAATCTGTTATCCTCGTATAACAAAGAATCTGTTATCCTCGTATAATTTAATTATATATTTTTTTAATATCTTGAATAAACTTATTCTATTAAATAAAATTAATATTATATATTAACTTATTTGAGTATAGCTATATATTTTTGAAAATCCCACTCAATCAAATAGTCCAAAATATCACTTCCATTGTATAGAAGGGACAGATTCTATTTTAATCACATACATTCCTCTATACGAGTTATGATATATTTAACTATTTTTTTTATAATCTATCTTATAATAGATGACGTATGAAAATATTAAAATATATTATTTTATATGTTGAGAATCATGGTGATTTCAAGTTCAAGGATCACATACATCATTGTCACTATAAGAATTATTTTTGATACTTATATAATGATCCACGTAGCGCTTTCATGATGGGTCAATTTAATATATTAGTTTACTAAATTTTACCCATATATTGTTGATATTTCATATCATAATACACTAATATTGTTATCAGTTATTATACATATTAGTATTTATGCACTATTGTTATCTTATTCACATTAATGTTTGACTAGGACATTTAAGAATAGTATTCAATCAATTGAACTTGTTATTCTAAAAGTATTATTATATTTATTAAATACACAAATATATAATAATTAAATAATTAAATAAAATATATAACATAAAATGTTAAGATAAAAATGTACCAAATATTTAAAATACTATTAAATTTAGGATATATACTAACAAATACAATACTTTAGTCATCGCTATTTTAAACAATAATAGAAAAATAAAAATTGAATGGTTGAGATTTTAGATAAGGGTCAGTTTGGGAGTGCTATAAAAAAATACTAAAATGCACACGTGTAAATTTTAACTCTTTTGTTTACCACTTTTTAAAAATAATTATGAAAATATTTGATATAATACCTAAAGTATTTTAAATACTATTTTAATTAGTATGCAATTGTCTACTAATTTAAAAATAACCTTTACTACTAATTAAATTTGTTAAATATTCATATAAAATTAATAATCAAATATATAAATAAATATTTATTTATATTTTTAATTAGTACTTATGTACCACTCTAGTACTTATGTAGTTATTACCAGAGTGGAGTTATCTTTTATCATATTATGGTTATGTTTTGGGTTAGAAATTAAGAAAGAATAAAGTATGGAACTTTGAGGAATTAATTTGGAAAAGAGAATAAAGTATAGAACTTTGAGGAATTAATTTAGAAAAGAGACAGATTCACATGCATTGGACCACATAGCATAACAAATTGGCATTTATCATCGTCAGAAATATGTAACCATAAGGTGACCTATCTATCCATCTTCTCACTTACTTTTTTATGGGTTAATTTTATAATTCAATAATGAAATTTTTTTTCTATTATTGTCTTATTCACAATTGACACAACATACACGAAGTGAATTTGTTCTTTTTAAATTTTTTGTATTGTTATTTATCATTCTGCTATGTTTATATGGCTAAAATTAGTAATGCAGTTTAGTTAGTTAGCTGAATGGAACTTGAACACATGCACAGAAGCGATATACCTAAACAGAAGCTTTATTTTGAAGTCAACATTATATTAAAAAAACACTTTGAATTAAAAAAAAAAAAAACTCTTCACTAATAATTTCTTTTCGATTCTTTGCAGTTCTTAGTTCCAGGGTTTAATTCATCTGTTTAATATTGATTGCATTGATGTCCAATTCGAACAATTAATATCAGAGCTTGAAGAAAGGGCAAAAAACAATGATTTCTTCAAATTTCTCGATTGAAACATTTACAAGAAAAAATCACTTCAATCTCTAAAAAATAAAGAGAAAGGCATTCGTTGTTCTCGAGGGATTATAAGAAACTCTACTAAAAAAAGATAAAATGATAGTTGATTTGAAAGAATATAAAAAGAATGAAATCTTAAAGAAAACCCACAATGCAATAGTTTTGTTTGTAGGCAAAAGGTGTTTTCCGTAGCAAAAGATGTTTTTCATGAGGTTTTTGAGGCGACAACTGCTATGGCGCTTTGCAACAAATTGGAGTCTAGATACATAAGAAAATTTTCTAGCTCACTGACTCTACTTGGAGAAGCAAATTATGCCTTTAATCTCGTATAAGGTGGCTTAACAAGAGAGCATTTTGATAACTTTAGTAAGATCATTCTTAATATTGAAATGATAGACATCAAATTTGAAGATGAAAATCAAGCTTTGATGGTATTAACATCCTTGCCAGAGATAAATACGAGAAAAGTGAAGCCTCCTTCGAGTTATGGTTAAATTAGTTTAATAGTCTATTTTTTATCTGTTAGGGATGGTCATGAAAGTTTAGAAACAGTGACTATGTCAGAGGCTCTAAAGTGTGAAGATTATATAAAATGGCTTAATGTCATGAAGGAAGAAAATGATACATTGCATAAGAATAAAACTTAAAGGTTGCTTATCAAACTAGAAGATAAGAATGCAATAGAATGTGAGTTGATTTTCAAGAAAAAGGAGAATAAATTAGGTGTTGGATTAGTAAGGTTTAAACCCAAACTTATGGCTAAAGGGTTTACTCAAAAAGGGAAGAGTAGACCTTACAGAAGTATTCTCTCCCATGGTGAAACATACCTCTATAAGAATTGTGATCGCTCTTGTTATTTTGTTTAGCTTATGGTTGAAATAAATGGATGTTAGAACAATCTTCTTATATGACAAGTTAGAGAAGAAGATCCATATATCTCAGCTTGAGGGTTTTAAAGTCAAACGCAAAGAAGATCTAGTTTGCTTAATGGATAAATCTCTTTACGGACTTAAAAGATCAACTAGACAATGGAACATGTGGGTTGATGTGTTCATGCTTCAAAAGGATATACAAGAAGCCTATTTGATTGCTGTATTTATTTCAAATATATGGGACAAAGTGAGATGATTTTACTTGCTGATTTATGTGGATGGCATGCTCATGACATGTACAAGCATGAACAAAATTAATAAGTTAAAGGAAAAGCTGAGTTCTGAATTTGACATGAAGGATTTGGATTTTACCAAGAAAATCCTTGGGATTGAAATAAAGAGGAATGTAGAACATAATCTATTTGTGCTATCATAGAAACAATATCATACCCAATTGAAATGTTAGAGAAATTTTGGATTAAAGATGCATTTGTTGTCAATACTCTTTTTGTTGCTTCTTCCAGTTATCTTGTGATCATATTCCAAAGTCAAATATTGAGAATCTTTGTCTAGATGAAGTTTCATATGCTAGTATTGTTGGGAGTCTTATGTATGCCATTGTGTATTCAAGCCTTAATTTAGTACACTTAGCGTTGTTAGTAGATATAAAGGAAATCTGGCCAAGAATCATTGGGCTGCTATTAAATGGATAATGAGGTATGTCAAGGGTAGTTTGGGATACAATATAATATATGCAATAAAGGATTATAAGTTGAGTAACATTGTTGGATATGTAAATTCTGACTATGCCTTGGATTCTAATAAAAGAAGTTCTCTAACTGGTTATGTGTTCTCATTAGATGGCTATGTGGTAGTTGGAAATCATTATTGTATCATGTTGTGCCTTTATCAACAACAGAGGCTAAGTACATGGTTGTTACAAAAGCTATGATAGAGGCAATTTGGTTGAAGGGAATTTCATCTTAATTGCGTTTAGCTCAAAAGATTGTTATTATATTTTGTGATAGCCGAAGTGCAATAAATTTGGCTAGTGATATGATTAAATTGCTCAAAGTCAGCATTGTTGATGTGCTTACAAAGATTGTTACTACTGCAAAGTTTAAGCATTGATCATGATTGCTTAATCTTAAAGAATATGGTATGTAAAATGACTGGTACGTGTGTAGGTCTTTGTGTTTTTAAATTGCTTTTAAAGTTGCTAGAGTTGGTTGTTGTAAATGCTTGTTATTAAAAGGATTATGACTTGAAAGAAGAGAGAGTTAAAGTGTGTTTCAAAAATCTAGATTTAAGGTGGAGATCGTGAAGTAAATCTATTTTTTTAATTTTCCTGGTTTGTTGTTGATTAGCATTTTGCTATCCAGACGTGGCTAGAATTAGTAATTCAATTTAGTTAGTTGCCTGAATAGAAGTTGTGCGCGAGTAATGATAACAATGGATCATATTTGGAATAGATACTTACAAACGCCTGTATCTATTTGTTATAAAAATTTAATATCAAACTTGTAATAAATTCTTTACTGATTTTATATTTTTTTACCAATTTTGTTTAAAATAATATCTAATATTTATTAAATTTATGATTTTATATTTTCAATAATTTTTTTGTCTTGTAAATTACACTTGTATTATTTTTATATTTAAAATTACTTAATTTAGTATATAGTTTATAGATAAAGAAAAATTTTTAATTAAAAATTTAATTATTTAAAATTAATTAAAAAAATATAATTCAATTATTACATACGTTCGTATACACATTCAAATTCAAAAAATATTGTTATTTTATCTTTTGAAAGAAATTTAAAAATACCATTTATAAAAGAATATCATACATGACATAAGACATGTATGGTTGAAAAACAAAAAGAATTCTTTTGTTTTTTTAAAAGAATAAAACAATTTCAAGTAAAAACAAAAGATATTTTTATAAATGCAATGCTATTTTTCTTTTTACCAATTGTAATTTTTTTTTAAAAGAAACATATATGCTAGAGTGGTATTAAGGGCCAAGTTTTTAACTCTCAAAGACTAAATATACAAAATACTGCCAAGTCTTTTGTACGTATTTTGTAATTATTTTTTATTTTTTAATAAAATATTATTACAAAAAAATTTTATTTTAAAGACTAATTTTTTTCACACACACACACACGTGTATGCAAGAAATGTTAACTAAAGTTTTGGTACTTTATTAAAAAGAATATATTTAAAAAATTTAATACTTTTAGATATTAATATTGAATACTCACCAATATTTATTCTCGGTTGTATTTATATCAAACCTGTTATGAATTTTTATTATATTTTCTTCAAACTCATCCCAAATTCATTAAAAGACATAACAAATCCATCACATTAGAGTTTACTATTAGCCAATTTGTAGATTTATGAATAAAATTAACATCCCTATACATATGTGCAGGAGTGATAAAACTAAACAGAAGCTTTATTTTGAAATCAGCCTTGCATTAGAAAAACAGTCTGAAAAAAAAAAAAAAAAACCTTTTCTCTGATAATTTCTTCTTGATTTTTTTAAGTTTTTGGTTCTAGGGTTTAATTAGTTGTTTGTTCTTGATTGTCGAATTTCAACAACCTATTGGTACAACAGGCAAATGGGTTTCATTATATAAACCTCAACGAAAAATTTTCGAATAACCCATTTGATTTCTAGATCAATTTCCCTAAGCACTGCCAAAACATTTGATAATAATATTTATATCTCTCAGAATTTTTTTTACAAATAAAAATATAAATTAATTTCACATGTATCATATAACCCAGAAGTCTTTACGAAAAAGAAAAAAAGAAGGTTGTGTGATACATTAATTTGTAGGCAAGATTGTTGTGTGGTCCAGTTAAGTGGACGGATGAAATTAAACCCGTGTGGGGAAAGCTTGCTTTGGTTTGGTTTTGGTCGGAGAACAATACTGTCTCTGCTCTGTTCTGTTGTGTAGTGAAAGTCTCTTTTATTTAACCTTTGGAACTCATAAATTGCTCTGTCTCTGCCACTGTAACTGAAATTTTATTTCCCTTTATACTCTGTATTCGATTCGATTTTGACCGTTCTTTTATGTAGTCCACCTACAAGTACAAATTTAAATTTAAATTTATATATATATATATATTTATCTCATTTACTCCAAAAATTAATTAAACCAAAACGTAGGGAGTCAAATCGCTTACTCCAAAAATTAATTAAAATAAATGAGTAGTGTGTGTGGTCTACTTGTCAACATTAAACGGAGACAAAGACAGACGGTTAAAGTGTTCAAAAGAAGGACATACTACTGTACAGAGAAAACTACTGCCAGTGCGCAGTGTCAGTGCCAGCCTACCCTTGATAGCTATGTCATTATTATAGCATGCAAACGCAACCCCACAATGCAATTCCTTTTTCATTTGGCAGTTTTTATTTACTTTACCGTCCCTTCATTTCATTCTTCGTTCCTTCCAATTCCAAAAGCTATTAGCTCTTCAGAATTTCTCAGAAGAAGATGACAATCAAAACTTCAAGTAAAACAAAGATGAGGGGTTTCATGTGCCAGTCCACAGCGGCAACTGCAGTTTGTATGCCAAACGATCCTCGTTCTGTAATATTGCCCAGAAATAAGTCTGATAAAATTCTTGTTGATGGTCATCGTGCAACATTAATCAACGATGTCAAGTACTCTAGACTCAGCCTTATTGATTCTCCTGCTCCTGCATATATGTTCGTTTCTTCAAATAGAAATTCTCTCAAAACACAAGTAAAAGATCTTCTTCATCACCAAGAGCCAAATCCAAATGCAAAACCAAAGCCCCCATCATCTTCTTCTTCTTCATCATCAGATCATGTCTTTCAGGTGTGTATAATTTGCTTATAGATTTTATCTTAAAGTTGGACCAAATTTGTTATTTATTTTTGTTGTTACAGGTGGTTGTGATGCGGGTCTCTCTTCATTGTCAAGGTTGTGCTGGTAAATTGAAGAAACATTTATCTAAAATGGAAGGTAAGATTAGACCAGTAATTCTTTTGGCTCTCCAAAGTTTCTTCGGTGTACTACTTTATTCATTTGTTCTGATCAGATGAGTTATTATGATGAACATTACAAGTTTGCATGGAAATGAAGGAAAATTAACCAATACTTGATAATCCAATCAAAACGAGGTTACTAATATGGGAAATTATTTTGTGTATGAAAAACAAATATCAGGGGTTACATCGTACAGCATAGATCTTGAGACGAAGAGGGTGACTGTGATGGGACACGTGTCGCCAGATGGAGTGCTTGAGAGCATTTCAAAGGTGAAAAAGGCAGAGTTTTGGCCTAACCGTTGAATGTGAAAGAAATTAGAGGTCAATTACTGCAGAGGCTGAGATTGAGCCGGAAAGCACGAGACCATAACAAAAGCTAGTTAAGCTTATTATTAGCTAGACTCATGTGCGTCTTTTACCTAATTAGTTACTTCAGTGTAATTGTTCTACATTATTTTGTATCCGTAGCTGCCAAAATAAAAAAGAGGGAAAGGAAAGGGACGGTGAGAATTGATCATCTGGATTGAAGAATGTGCAGCATTGCTAGTTATGTGATGGGTGGTAGTTTATTATGACCGTTGTTATTATTATTGTTCAATTTTGCTCCGGGCACATGCAGAAGCACTTAGCCGTCAAGTTGTGAATGAATTAATGTCTCCATACTTTGATGGCTTGCTTGCATGCATCCCACTAGAGATATAACGGTGCACATCTGTTGCAATGCAAATTGATGATTCAATAATTTTTCTATTTGAGATGAGGTTCAAATTGGTAGGTGTTAATTAAAAGCCCTTTCATTTTTTTTTTTCTAAAGAAGATCTTTTTATTTCGGTTGTAATCATAAAATTAAAGACGTCCATACAAATTTTCACCGTGCATGCTGAGGCCAATCAAGAGTTTAAATTGTTGATGCATGATGGGAGACAACTGGATATTTCAGCTTCAACATTAACTCCAACGAGCAAGCCCACTGGGGGAGTCAAGTAAAGGCTTATTAAGCCTCCAAAGTTCACAATTTGTGTCAAAAATGCTTTTCTTTCATCAAAATATGTTACATGACCATACTCAAATTCATAGTTACGGTATTATCCTAATTTAAACAAACATAACAACGAACCCGTGCAGGTTATGCAAAGACATTTAATAAATGCTTGATTTTATCTTCATAACAGATGTTGAGGCTTTTTGAATAAAGAATGTCTGCCATGACCAAAAAAAAAAAAAAATTGTTCAAATGGCTAATGTCTAGACATTTTAATTAAATAAGGCCCGTCATAGTAATATAATACAATACTGCATGTTGCAGTGAAAACTTGCTATTTCACCATCACACAACTCTTAATTATAATTATTAAAATATAATAAATATAAAAGTACAATATCAATAAATACAATAATAAAAGGAGAACACAAATTTAGCGAGGCCTTCGTACACAATATAACATACATTTAACTACCGATTGCATTAGACTATAAACCCTTTAACTAATATTCTCATTCTTCATATGTGCTCGGTGATAACGATGCACTCAACTTAAATTGAGGAGCAAGTGTGGTAATTACAAGTTTTGATTGATCAATAATGCCAAAATACTGTAATACTTTCTTGAGATAGCACTTCTTATCTTTTTTTTTTTTTTTTTCTATCTTTACTAATCTGTAGACCAATAATCTTTTTGCCCTGTAGCGAATATTATTCTTATTAGAAAATCCATCTTTTTTTTTTTTGTACCTGCTCATTTGCATCCAATTACTTTCTTATTCTTTGATAATTGAGCTAGCTCCCAAGTTTTATTTTTCTTTTTGAAGACATTGCATTTCTTCATTCATAGCTTTCTTACATTAATCAAATTTTAAATATAAGATTGCCTCTTTATAAGTGGAAGGAATATTATCATCTAAAATTGAAAAATCAAGCAAGCTTGTGAGTCTCACTTCTCGGCATATTAATTGCATTAATTCTTGTTATGTTAAGGCTCTTGAGAGAAAACCTATGTTTCATTTTCACTAACCTCTTCTATCACAAAAGTATTATCATTTGTTACAACACTCTAGCTAGACTAATAATTGTCTCAAACTCCACATGCTTCTGAGTACGCCCCATCTGATTTACAATATCATCAATTATCTTTTGTTATTTTGTTTTCTTCAAAATGGCAGTTTTATCATAGCTAACATCTCACTAAACATAATTGTTTTCAAAATTAAACATCAAAGGCAGTATCCCTTCATCAACCAAAACATGTAAGAGTTATAATCATTTATAGGTTTCCAAACCAACATTCAACTTGGTTTTTTATTCAAATGCTGTAGACGGTAATAGATTAAGGAGATAGCAAGCATAAGTAACTGCCATTGGCCTAAAATTCCTTGCCTGACCTCGTATTGGACAACATGCACATGATCTTCTCCAGTAATATTTGGTTTGTGCATTCTACCACTCCATTCTATTGTATTATATTTTTTGCATGTGAAGTATTGTACAATACCTTCATTTTAATATACTTTTAGAAAAAGGATCACTGAGATACTTATTACCATTATCTAAACTAAGTTCTTCGATCTTTTTACAAGCATGTGTTTCAACCTCTTTTTCCACTTAAAGAAAGCATTTAAGCACATTATCCTTGGTCTTTATAACATACACCCAAATTATTATGGAAACATATCAACAAAAGTAACAAAATAATGCATACCTCCCAAAGATGCTGTTTTAGTATATCCCCACAAATTACAATGAATATTCTAGAATACCATTTTAGTATTATGAATCATTGTGTTAAACTTCACTCTTGTTTGCCTTCTCATAATACCATGCTCACAGAAATTTAATTTTTAGATCTTTACACCTTTCAATAAGCCTTGTTTCACGAAACATATGAAGGCATTTTCACTTTACATGTCCCTAACGCATGTTCTATAACCTGATTATTTCTAAATTTGAATTTTCATCAAAAACTATAGTTGTTGATCTAGTAACTGCACTGCCATTGTAATAGTATAAATTATTTCTTGTTGAACCTTTTATAATTGAAAGATTGACATAGCACAACTTTTAGAATCTGAGGCACCTAAAGTCATAATATTTTTCTTCAAATCTATTACATCCCAAACATTTGCAAAATATCTAGTAGATTCATCTTGATTCCTCAACTAAATTGAGCGTATTTAACTCTTCAAAATTTATGAAAAAAAAAAATCACTCCTTGTGAGGACACATATGATAAGTGAAACTCAAATCTAAAATCTACTCTCTAGTTGAGATGTCGACAGGATACGAACTAGTGCAAAGTATTCATTTTCATTATGCACAACTACATATGCATTAAAAGTTTCCTTGGCCTTGCCTTTTGTTTGTTCCCTTCTTCTGCTTCACCAATGCTCTTTTCATAATAAAATGCACATTCATCTTTAGTAGGCCTTCTTTTTGTATATGATCTTTTCCTTTTCTCTAGTTTACAACTTTGGGTTCTTCCCCTTGCTGTAAGCGCTTATGCTAACTCATCCCTATTTTTTTTCTTATCTTTCTTTCAAATTTCACGGTTGTGTAACATTGCACATACTTTTTCAAAGAAAACTTTCTTTACCATGAATATATGTAATACACAAATGATTTACCCTATCAAGAATGGATCTTGTCAATAACATAGCCTCTTTCTTATCTTTGAAGGTTTCATATAAATTCAATAAATGGACTATCAAACCGTTAAAGTTACCAATAATCACTAATACCCATACCTGATTTCAACTAAAATCGATAAATTCTCTTCAACAAATAAAGACTTTTCTCGTTACTTTTCTTGATATATTTATTTTCTAGTGGCTTTCATAATTTACTGGTAGATGTTTCCTTTATCTATGGATACTTCTGTTCTCTATAAAGATAAGAGCAAATCATATCACAAGCTTTTATTTTCAACTTATCCTACTCTCTCACAATAATATCCTCTAGTTTATTTCTTCAAAGCTATACCAAAAATTTATTGACACAAGCCATCTATAATCTCACTCTGCCACAAGTCAAAATTATTTTGACTATCAAATTTCTCCAAATGAATTTTTTGCATTTGTCATTGATATCGTATTTGCTGCCAATACTACTTTAGACTGTAGCTTGGTATATAAATGAATAGTACTTAAAAGAAAATTCCATAACTCAGTTTTTTTTTTCTTTTCTATTGTTACTAGCCTACAACAATACTAAAGCTCTGATCAAACTATTATATTCAATAGCTATCATAAAACCATAACTATACCACCCCTACAACTTTGTTACAATTTGTTGTGCAATAGAAGTTTTATGTTTCGCTCACACACAACTACCAACTATAGCTATTGAAATATAATAAACATAAAACATGACATCAATATATGCAATAACTAAAGTGTGACTGGTTAATGATTCAAAGGTAAACAAGACAGGTTGTCGGTGAGCTTCTTGATGGAAGGCGAAGTCAGCATTATTTTATTAAGTCAATTAGAAGTTAAACCGAATTTACAGTTGTACTCAGAAAGCTATCTAAACAGAATCTTTAGTCCTTTTTGACAAAAAAATGAGGAAGTTACTAAGAGTTATCGAATCAATGTAAATTGAGAAGAATCAGAGAGAGAGAAAGGGCTTATACAGAGAGCTTGATTTTAAAAGAGAAATAATGGGAATTTCTTGTCAGTCCTTTTCTTCTTCATTTCTTTGTGGCTTTGATTGTAACCATTGTAATTCTCAATTCTAAATAAAGAGAGGGCTTGAATCTTTCACCCGTGGAGCTATTGCCAAACCACGTAAACAAAGTGTTTGTTCTTTTGTCTGTGTGATCGTTTTTCCATTTTATTGGCTAAGATAGTGGGATAGAATTATTGCAGTAGAATCATGTTAGTCTTGGTTCAAGTTTCTCATTAAATTGGCATTTAGTTCAACAAGGTTTCCGCTGGGTTATTTCAACAAATTGGTATCAGAGCGTGGGGCTGAAACAATGTCGATTTCTAAGTATGATATAGAGAAATTTACAAGGGAAAATGACATCAACCTGTGGAGGATCCAGATGAGGGCTTTATTGTTCCACCAGGGTCTTGAAGGTGAAGAAAATATGCCTACTGCACTGAAAAGAGAAGAAAGCTGTTAAAGTGACACAGTGCCATTGTTTTGAGTCTTGCAGACAAGGTGCTTTGTGAGGTATCAAAGGAGAAAACAACAGCAGATTTATGGGAAAAGCTTGAAGGGTTGTATATGCAGAAGTCTCTTGCAAAAAAGCTGTACATGAAAAGAAAACTATACACACTTAAGATGGATGAAGGAACGAAAATTGAAGATCATCTCTTAAGGTAAATCTATCTTATAAAGTGAATTTACAACTTCAAGTGCCATTTATTTAAGAATTGAAATTTAGTTCTTAACGTTCTATTTGCCCTTTTGGATCTGGAATTTGTGTGACAAATGCACGTAACTCCTCTTTCGGGGTGAGATAAACGGCAAGACAATTTAAATAAAAATATGCTTAAATTACGTATTCATGTCTATGAATTACAAATAGACAAAAGCCTAACACTTCACTCGCAAGCATACATTACCTAAATTAAGGTTCTTGGCAGTGCAAAACTGAATGCGGCATGTTCACACAGTCTTATTGCGTGTAGCTATTTATTACCATTCCTCACAATCCTTCTCTTACCTGACATACTTGAAATTCTTCTTTAGTATCTTGCCCGATCTTCGTGGCCTATTAGTACTCTCACCGTCCAATTGAGTGGATCGTTGTCCTCAAGGTCCATTGTAGGAAACTATTTCGGTAATATCTTTGTATTCTCGCACATTTCATCATCTATTTGTAGGCGCCGCCAATTTACGTAAAAATAAATAAAATTATCAAACAAAGTATATGCAAAATAAATTATCCTTATTCGTTTATCAACATTAATATTTTAAAAATAACTTGTTATCATCTATAAATATTTATATTATTGTTTAAAACATAATTTTATTTTATTCAATAATTATTAGTAATAAAAAGTTTTAGATAATAAATTCTGATAAAATAATTTATTGTTGTGCATATGCTTTTTTATATTTTTATTTATTTTTAAATTAACATAAAAAATTTAAGAAATTTATATGTAGGTTTCATTTGAATTTAAATTTTGTTACCAAAAATAACTTTATAATCTTTTAGTTTGTTAATTTTGAATATGAATATTTATTAAAATAATATATATATATATATATTATTTGTTAGTATGTATGTATGTATGTATGTATTATGATTAATATTATTGAAATACGTAACTGGTATAGCGGTAAGTTTTGCCCTTTTGTAAATTAAAGTCCAAGGTTTGATTCCCTCTATTTCAACAAACCAGAGGTGTTAGAAAATTAGACTAAAAAAAAGAGGGCAATGGCCATTTTCCTTGTGGCATGTGATGCATCTTGTTGGTGGCTGGATGATGTTCCCAGACCAGAAAGATCCATTGCTTCTTTCAGTCCTGCTCTTCCGTGCAAAAATCTCATGCTTTCTACCTACAAAAGAAAAGGCCATTTATAGGGTCGTTAAATCACCACAGTTGCTTTAAAAAAAAAAAGAAAGGCCATCTATAGACTCGTTAAATCACCACAGTTGCTTTAAAAAAAAAAAGAAAGGCCATCTATAGACTCGTTAAATCACCACAGTTGCTTAATAGAGATGGCTTTACAAGCTAATTGGTTTTGATTTGACAACCGTGTACAACAAGTGGAAAGATAACATTGCAGCTATTGCTCTTTCACGGTGAGAGGAATACAATCAACGGGAATTAGCACACTCACAGCTAGTTCCAATTTGGACAGCAACAATCAAGGAAGAAATTCAAAGTGATGATTTCTTCGCAATCTGATTAAGCTAATTAAGGGGAGTTTTAGGTCATTGAAAATTTCTAAGAAAAATAAAATTAGATCGAGCTAGTTGGGATTCTATTTCTACTAAAGTGATAACTAATCAATTTTATGAAAGCATTCATAAAGCATTGTTAAAGTCTCTTCGTCGATTTTTACTAACAGAGAATAAACAAATATGTTAAATATATTTGATTGGGTCTATAACTCTCTATAAAAATATTAAATAAATACGTGAATATTATAAAAATACGTAAATTTTTATTAGTTTTGGAATAATTTAATTATAAAAGTTTATATAAAATTGTACGATTTTTAAATATTTTAATCTAAGTATAATTTTAGAAAAATTTAGGATTATTTTATAATTTTTAAAAAATTTTTCTATAAATACTTTTTCATTTCTAAAAATTTTAAATCTGTCATATCTTTCTCTCTCCTTCATATTTTACCTATTTCTCTAATAAACCCTTTTGCAATCTCTTATCGGCACTATTTTCATATTACACACTCTCTTTGATGTTACTGTTCCACTACCGCAAGCCTCTCCTTAATTCGACTTTCAATGAGCTAGCAAATTTCGTTTAAAGTTTTAAAATTTCTTTAACTTAACTTTTCAGCAAACTTTGACTTTTTCTTGAAAAACGAGCAAACTAATAAACTCATCCAATCAGTAGAACAAAATAATTAAAAAGTTCGGACCTAAAAGTCGTTGGATTATTGTCAAAAGTTACTAGAGCTGTAAATTTTTGTCTAAATTTTCAGCAAACTATGTGTCGAATGAGAAAATGAACTACACCATTGGATTCAAAACGTCAAAATCTATAAGACCCATAAAGTACCATTGCTCGAATTACCGAATTCTGAGTTGCCAGCATCGTTGACTAGCATTGACCATCAAGTTGATTGATCAACTCTCAGTCAACCCTCCCATTTTAGGCCTCCCACACATCATTTTCAATTCCAAAGATGCTTGTTTGACTCGTTTGAATAAGAAAAATTTAACTGTGAGCTCCAAATTATCAAATATCTTTTTAAATCTAAATACAAATAAATCAAAGCGATCGAAGTAGGAATTTCATTATTTATTTATTTTAAAAAAATTAATTAATATATATATATATATATATATTTACATAAAATTATGATAAGGGTTATGATTTGAAAATGAATTTAAATTATTTGAAATTGGTTATACTTTTTTACGATAAAATATTTGGATAGCACGTATTACAATTATAGAATGCTAAATTTGTATTGAATTAGATATTTTATCTTGAAATATTTGCATGGTAAATTTGTGAAATAAATTGATTTGTTGAATAATATATTAGGTGATTTTATTGAATTTTATGTTGTTATACTAACGTTTTATATTACTTATATTTTGAGATGATGGTAATGTGGCATTAAATCAGTATGTAAAGTGTGTGTGTGTGTGTGTGTGTATGTGTGTGTGTATTGGATGTTTCTATAGTTATAGCATGTAGCCTAGGGTAAGATTTTGAGGTGCATAAGTGAGTGAAAATTGAGTGGGGTAGGAGTTATGGATAGATGTTAGTGTGTCTTCTCAGTGTATTTTGTGTTAATATGACTCAGATGAAATTGATAGTGTTTAATTTTATTATATATGTGTATACGTATATAGTTGTATAAAGTATATATTCTAAATTTTTACATTGTTAATGCAATCATTGAAATTGTGCATGCATATTTTTTTTTTACTTAAAAAAACTAACTATATAGACTTTTGGATACAACCAGCTTTGATTAAGTGATGTCAATCTATATTTAGCACCGTAATTTTACTCATCCTTCTTTTTCCTCTCTAATAATACATTTAGCGTAATGCAGATATCAAGAAATAAGTAGTACAGTTGATTACTAAAAAATTAAATGAGTTCGTTTGTAGTTATTAATTAGTTGATACGTTTTCATTAACTTGTATTTAAATTATTAAACTTTTAATTATATGATGATGCATAATTTATATAAACTATTAGAATTTAAATTATTTATTTTTAAAATAGAGTAGAAGTTTGCATACTCATTTAAAATTTTATTGGACTTATTTTTTTATTATTATTTTTTAAATATATTTTCAAATTTAGTAACACTTTTTGATCATTTGACTTTTGTTATATTTAAATTAAAATTTTGATTTTTCAAACTTAATAATTATAGATACTGAATCAAGATATGATAAGGACTTTTAACTTTAAATTCAAATGTTGATATAAAATAATAATTTTTTTAAAATAATTATTCTCGTTTGGGTTCAGGTAACATTATTTGCAAGGAGAATGTTTTATTTGAATTATTGCGAACACCAAAATCCTTGCCTTCAAGTTTAACATTTAAGATGAAGTGGCAATCCCAACAAAGGATGCCAAACAGTTTATAAGAAGCTATAGTACTTATCAACGGCAGAAAGTGAACCATCTTCCAACATATGTTTTCATGAAGGAAAATTTCCAATTTTGAAAGAAAAATCTTCCATATTTATTCTGGTGGATAGATTGTACATTTCATTGTTATCTTTTATTTGTATTCTGCTACTGTTAGTGTTGCTCAAATATTTTTCGATCTTACATTTTTTTTTTTTAAAAAACATGCACGGCTTGCCTAGTTCTATTATTTGTGATAGAAATCCCACCTTCACTAGACAATTTTGGACAGAATTATTCTGATTGAATGGCAGTAAGTTCAATTTTAGTTCTGCATATCTCCTCCAAACAAATAGAGAAAGGAAAGATGTGAAATCGTGCTATCGACATGTATCTTCATTATTTCATTATACCGGGGCATATTATTATTCAAAACTAGCTGGCATTCAACTATCAAAAGAACATCATTGTATGGCGGAAATCCACCAAATCTCTTGAATTTTATACCAGGAACTGAAAAGATAATTGAAAGATTTGTTTACCAGGTAATTTTCCATTTTAATTAATTTATAACACATCACAAAACCAGTAACTCAGATAATCCTTGGGCTTGTTACTATTTTCAAATTAACTAATTAGTTCTCGTAAAACTAACACACCTTGTAAATTAAATTGACACGTGTGAGGGAAATCAAATAAATGAATTTAAAAATTTCCACCCAAATAAACTAATTAAAGAAAAAAGAAATTAAAATGCCAAATTAAACCAACAAAATTAAATATCATTTCTTGCAGTACTGTATGTTCTGAGCCCTCATTCTGCTTGCCCCAAGAGCCATTTTTCTCTGCCGTAGGATTACCTGATCTCTTCTTTAATTCAACAATTTGGCCTTGCCACTTCTTTCTCTTGGCTTCATCTTCTGTAATGTCTGCTTGTCTGGAAAATCGTAATTGATAGTCATAGTTTTGACGTAAAACAGAATCAGACAACGTCATGTAAGCAGCACGCAGCTGAACAAAAATCCTCGCAGCTTCTGCCTTCATGGAAGGATGGCAAACATCAGGGTGGGTGATATTGACGAGACATGGTTCTGTAAGCTCCTTGTACTTCATCAAAACTCGCATTATTTGAACTCAAAGAAAGAAGTTTATAGTAATCGGTATTGTCATAATGATTTTCACGTAACTGGGTACTCTTGTTAGCTCTGCATGAAACAGCAATGACGGCTGGATTTCGTCGTCGTTTTGCAGAGTTTTGACGAGAAAGAAATGGCTTAACACCGCCCCTAAGGCCTGAACTCGGTGAGAAACTCATAGTGGACGGGTGCTTTTATTGCTTAAGCTTGATTGATTATTTATATGCATAAAACGAACAACGCGTGCCATATGTGAGTGTGTGCTATTAAATTAGGACGATGACGAACATTGGTCAAGGAATTTGACTGCTTTGTTTTTGGCGTTGGACCAAGAATAACAACGCAATGCAACGGTGGCTACCAAGTTTAACGCGTTTTATTGGCAGTACGCTGATTTTGGAATTTTGTTACAAAATGTGGCTCGATCCACGAATATTTTTTTAATATAAATTAAAAAATAAAAAAAATTTTAAATTATTTATTATTAATTATATTACATGTTAATTTTTATTTAAATTAATAATAAAAAATAAAAAATTTTAATTTATTTTTCACACTTTTTTATAAATTTGATGTAATCAAAAATAAATAAATTTTTAAAATGTTAATAGAAAATACTTGTCAATAATAGATATATTACTTTTAACAACTAATTAATTAATTAAAATAACTTTATTTTTTATATTTAATTAAATTTTTTTTTTATATACCCCCTTCATTTTTTTTTTTTTAAAAAAAATCATACTTTAGATAAATATTTTTGTAAACATTAATAAAAAATTCCCTTCAAACTTATAATTAATACTTTTTATATACATTTAGTTAAGATTGAGTAGTATTATGCTAGGCATTAAAATGTACGTGTGAATAATGTGTGAATACTACTAAATGTAATCAATAAAAAAAAAAAAAAAAGTTAATCTGACACCCAAATCTATTTCAATTCGGAGTCCTCCCATTTGGAAAGTATATATTCAAAATTAAAAAGGAACGAGCTAGTTAGTACACGACCCCATTTCCCTTCTTAAAGTCTCGTTAAATTTTCAAATTACACAAATTTGTAATAAGACCTATTTTAATCCGATGTATAATCATATGCTAACACCACAATTAATCGTCAATTATACCGCAAATGGTCAATTCTCAATATCACACCAATAATTTCACCCTTTACTAGGAATAACCAGCTTTCAACTCAGATACGGCCCTAATCAAATTTACTCAAAAGGAATAGTGAATTGAACAGACCAGACAAACAACTTCTCTCGCTTGTCGAATTCATTGGTTAATCCTCGGTCAAAGTAAATAGTAACCAGAAAAATTAACACCCCGCACCCAGGGTTTGTCCTTTTATTAATTATAGTTCAAGGCTCCCATGGTACAAAAAGTCCATTTTCGGGCAAATAATCGTACAGGAATGTCTAATTAGTTCAAAACCAAATTTCTTGCCAATAGTTTATGGATCTCAAAAACAAAAACATGCGCGAGTGAATCACAAAATTTTCTCCTCATTACTTCAGTTTCGCATATAGCTTGGGTGCGACCTACATTCCAGCATAAGTAAACTCAGGATAAGATTAAATAACTGAAAAAACATTAATAAAAAAAAAGCCTTTTTTTTTGGTTTCATCCATTTTGTCCCCTTTTTGCCAGCTGAGAAAATAAATCTCTTGCAGTGAAGAATTAACACTTACACAGTTGTCAATACATGACCAATAATCAAAATATTGTCCAGTGCAGTGCTTGTGCCCAGTTTCATCACCGTGTATCCTCTTTACACATGCCTGCAGGGACATTATTGGTTTACTATAACAATACATCTATTCTCAAACTAAAATCCAAATATTAGCATTAAGATGCTCGGCACCATTTTCCTGAAATGCTGGTCAAATATTCAGATGAAGTAAAATTGTCACATTAAGAATACTTTGGCTTGTTAGAACATCTAGATGAATTAATGAGCCAACAATATATCAAATTTTCAAGCAAACAGGAAAACTTGCATATTTTAACAACATTAGCTGAGACTCTATTTGAGAAAATGCTGTGAGATAAAATCAACAAAGGTCAAATATAAGTGGAAAAGTGAGTGGTTTATGCTAAAACTTGATATTTACCAATCACTTGAGCCGATGTCCTTTCAAAAGCATGGCAGTCCCAAACTAAAGACTCATATTTATGGATTACCAAGGGTGCTTTCTTTTTTTTTTTTTTTTTTTTTTAATGTTGGAGGTAGGCAGGAGGGTTGCTTCACCATGGATGAGTAGATAATTACTACCAGCTCTAGCAGTTCTATAAAAACCCCAATTATCAAATTCACATTGCTCTTGTTAATTTCTATTTAACATCTCAATTTAGTAACAACTCTAAAGTCACAGCTTAATTATAATTGCATAACACGCTTGGATTCAAAAACACCAACACATAGGAACTCTTGAGTATGCAAGAAAGCACCAAAGTAACATCCACCTGAAAGCATTCATTAATCTAATGCTTCCCTAATACATATATGTACAAAGATCTTAAAAATTCAATCCTGAAAGGTCTGATTAACATTAGCAGATCAATGTCATATGTTTTTCTTGACTAAGATGCAACCAATCTGGTCTGACCCGTGAAAGGCCACTAGTATAGTGAATTGAACATACCAGATGAAAATTAATAATAACAATTACACAAATTTGCAAATAGCCATATGAAGCAATTAACGAAGGGACTCATTCATAACAGTGTGAAAATTAGCCTCACGGCTACAATTTGAAAGAATATTTAGGGAAGAGAAGTATAATTTAACCTTACTGAGATGGCTGAACTGATCAAATAGATATATCCATGCATGGCTTAGTAAATCAACAAAGAGACATAAAAACAAGCAATGTATTAGAGATTGAAATTCTTAGGGTTAGAGTTTTTTATGAGAAACAAAATTGAAAATAACTTCCAAGGGAGAATAAAATTACAAATGAGCGCAAAACAATGAATATGGATTTTTTCTCATTGATTTGTCATACCAACCAATATTCTCTTTGCTAGTACTTGTTATAAAAACATGATAATACCATTGCATCTATTAAAGAGTAGAAGCTAATGATAGTAAGGCACTTAAAAGAAAATAGGACAAATACAATTCTAGTCTGGCTCTTAGATCTCGTAGTTTGGCTTTAAGAGCAGCTCTGCAAAATTTGACGAACAGTTAAACTTACAAAACACCAGTAAATATACTTTCCCCTGTCAACTTCTGGAAGATTACCTATTCTCAAAATATTTATTCAATTGTTTATACTACATATACCTCACCATCAGCTTCAATCTACAATAGCTTCCTTCATGGGTCCATCCACTCCAAACCTTCTAAAACATTCATAGAGAGAGCCAGCGAGAAAAACCATTGCAAGATTCCTTTTATTCAAAAATAAAATTTTTAAAAAAAAAGAAAAAAAAAATCTCCTGTTATAGAAGGGCTCTTTTGAAGACCAAAACAGCTTACAAGAAACTTATAATTAAGATGACATTTAAGGTGATACAACTACAATAATAGCTTCCAGAAAACTAAAAATACAAACATGGACAAACCTTACGTAACCTTGTCATAAAAATATGGTGCAACCTATTTATTTGAAATCATAACTCTTTCAATTTATGACCTCTATGTGTGTGTGTAAAGTCCTCCATAGCTAATGGTGATCGATAAGTAGCACTAGATACCCATATCATATTCCAACATCCATCAGAATAGCCAATTTCTTAAAATGACATAATAAATTAAATTTTCCCAAATGTCACGCAAACCTGATATTCAAGTAACGGTTTCACACACTTTGGCTTGCATGATTCTTCAAGATACTTCTTCTGATCAACAAGTTCCTCATCCGCCCTTAATATAATAATCAAACAAATGAGAAGCTAAACATCAGTAATAACAAAAGGCATAACAGATAAAGTTAAACAATGATTGAAATTAAGATGTAAACAAAATTAGAGATAGGTGCAAACTGAGGTATAAATATTTATTAGGATGGAAGGAGACAATGACAACAAAAAATATGAAAAATAGAATCTCCCTGGATTTTGAATTTCAAAGTAGCCAACTGTGTTTCAACAGGTAAATATACTGTTTTGATCTTCAATTATGTTCATTAACTATTAATAAACTCCATATTACTCTCTTTGAATTTCGTCCATTACAAAGCCAATCCTTTTGATATCCACAAGGACTAATTAAAAGACATCATATGGTTAGCAGATTATTAAAAATTTAGGTCTTAATAAAATAGATTTTCTCACAAGAATTAAATTCACAACAAAGCTATCTCAATTCAGCCACATTTGGGAACTCCATGAAAGAAAAGCTCTTTGATTTCTTGTGTTTTGGGGAACCATGACATTAGTTTAGGTGATTGCTGTAGCAGAATCTGTTGTGTTAGAATTCAAGCTGGCAGTTTAACAGCTACTTGCATACTTGTCAAGCCTTAATATGAAAATTTATTAGGCTGACACATACATTTACAAAAATAAAAGAAGAGCAAGAGATGCCTTGAAGATATATCACAATAAATAAGATACGACAATAAATTGCGAAGATACATGTATCATTGACAGTAATTTTATAAGTCAATATTACAATGGAGGGGGAGTTTATTTAATTGGTGCTCATGCCATGGTGGGGTTGTGTCCAGGTGGGGGTATGGGTGTGAGATAACCTTTAAATAAATATAAAATAAAATTTAAAAAAAGCCAAGATTTGAAACTGTGATTTCATGCTGCTGACAAATGCAGCCAAATCATTAATGCATTAAATTGCACAGAACCTGTAAAACAGTTTTCAAATGTGTAAGTACCGGAAACCATATGAAATTTCAATGTTTGGCTGTATGGCATTATCCAAACAATACCAAATATAATTATTTCAACTTTTTTCACAAATTTGTTTCTTAAAAGAAATGTCCAAGTGGCATTCAGACTACCATTACAGACTAAACACCTAAGAAAGCTTTCTAAAACAAGAAAACTCCATAATTCTTACAAGTCTTCCAAAGTTCCAAAGAGACAGTAGTATCAGCATATTGAAATATATGTATCACTTTACTATGTCATATATTTTACCAACAATACCAAGCAGATACTTAGTCATAAGAGCATTTGAACATGTGTACATTGAATCTAAACATCAGAATTATTGACTATTCTGTGATTAAGCATAGCACATAAAAACATGTTCAAAACTATAAAACTCGGAGCACAAGCATAAACTGAAAACAGAAAAGTAAGAACAGGCTAATTATGCTTACATTGCTGCAAATGGAGGCAAGTAAATTTCAAACAATTAAGCACAAAGCAGCTTGCTGAATCACCTGAAATATATCAAAACATAAAGTCCCAAAAAAATAGAGAAACACTGAAATCTGATAACAAACTTCTGGCTTTGAATCAAGCAAGTGAAAACAAAACCCTAGACCTAGAGATCCACAAAATTAATGAAATAAATCGTCAATAGGTCTGATATTAAAAAGATAAAACAGGGTTCTTTAACTTACCGCAGAGACTTGACTCGAATGGACTGGACAATTCAAGGTCGCGAAAATTATAAAGACAGCAGCTTAGTTTTGCTTGTAACCCTGCTTATCTTTCTTTCTTTCCCTTTTTTTTTTTTTAAAGAAAAATCTTTATTCCATGTTAAAGCGCTGACCTCACATGAATTTACTGGAGCCTTGTCTATTAAACGGCCTTTTGGGCCTCGATGATTCTTGTTATGGGCAGGGCTAAATGAATCTTCAAGGCAAGTGGCGACCGACCACCATCGCTCGAAAAATTGATAAATTTTAATACTTACAATATATTTCACTAAATTAGTTTGTTTTACACAATTAATTAGATTATGTAATTGCATTTATATGAGGCAAATATATCATTTTGATAAAAAAAAATATGTAAATAAATGTAATTACATAATCTAATTACTAATATATTTTTGAGATTTAGGATGATTAGATGTTTAGTGATATAAAAAAAAAAGACTGAGAAACCATTTTATAAGAAAGTATCCATTTCTATTGAGATGGAATGTGTAGGTTTTTAATGGCATTGACACAAAAGAATTGTTGTTTAAAAGACATGAATATGTTTTATTTTATTTAAAATAATTCTTTTCTATGAATATTTGTAATTTTTCGACATCAAGATTGTTAACCGTAGTCTAGAAATTAGATTAAGGTAGTTATAAGATTACTTGTTAGTTGTGTTAAAACTCTAGATTAAATAATGATTTTGCAATATGGTGATTGTCATAGGTTTATTCTCTAGCCCATGAGATACCTATCGAATGATATGTATTCGAAAGTTAGCCTTTAACAAATCGTATACTATTAGTTTCAATGTAATTTGATCTCATTAATATAACGACTTTAGTACTCAATCAATTTTTTTTGCTAGGAATAACAAAATCTCCTCTCAATCTTCTCACATGAAAAGAGTGACACTTATTATTTTTGCCTCAACTAACATATTTAGAAATAGAAGCGTGACAAACTATTCCCACCAAAAATAATGCATGCCCTCGTGCTTGGGGTAATTTTTTTGGATCTCAATCTAATCAATTACTATCAACGTGGTTTTACCCTCCTTGTTATTCTTCTTCAAGAATAGTTAAAAATAGAGGTGTGACAAACTATTCCCACCAAAAATAATGCACGCCCTCATGGTTAGGGTAATTTTTTTGGATCTCAATCTAATCAGTTACTATCAATGTGGTTTTACCCTCCCTGTCATTCTTCTTCAAGAATAGTTCTTTGTATAAATTATCAAGGTAACTCACTTGCTATGCATTAGATCATTTCGTTGCTTAATAGTACTTTGTGTAAATGATTAGGGTAACTCACTTTTTATCCATGGGACCATCTCATTGCTATTTGTTTACTGCGAAAGACCTTCTATCATGAAGACACCTTTTTTGTGCGAAAATTGTGGCAATAACTCAAGGCAAAAACCACCCTACATTACCTCACTCAATTAAGCCAGCTTTTTTTTTTTTTTTGATTTGCTGCTCTGGTGTTTGCTTTTTCTAAGTATGGATGAGATTGGTGGAGTGTCTCACCTAAGCACTAATAATAATTGTCACTGGCTCATTTATCAACCAACGCAAAACCCATCAAATGGGATATATTTGAGAGTTAGCTTTCAATAACACACATACTAATGGTTTCGATCTGCCTCAATCTCATCAAAAAGACGACTCTAATTCTTAATCAATTTTGTGCTGAGGATGACTAAATTTTCCCTCACCTTATACACAAAAAACTAAAGCAACATTCATTGTTTGTGCTTTAACTAGCATGCTTGGAAATAAAGGTGTAACTATAATATTAAAAATCAAAACCAAGGACTAAGTTGAGTCAAACTAGCAAGTAAATTAGGGCCAATCATTATTATAATATAAGTAGAGTAGCTAGTTACAATTATTGAAAAATTTTCAAAAATAGCTACATTCATAATTTCTTTTATCAAACGAACTATATTGATGTGTTGTTAACAAAACAAGTAAAAAAAATTGTATTTGAAAAAAATACTCTTATAAGCAAAATATGTTTTACTAAACTTTTTCACTTTTTATCATACATAGGTATAATCGAATTTTGGTCACACCCATGGTGTGAATAAAAATTAAAAAAAAATTATTTTCATTGTATTTTAGTTATGATGATATTTTTATCTAATTATAATTTTTTTTATTTGTTTAGTTAACAAATTATCAATATCATTAGTTTTATAAAATAAATTATAAGTGAAGCTAGTTTGAAAAATTTTTCATAATTGTTCTAGGAAAATGAGAATGTAACAAGTAGTAGAAAATTAAAACAACATCAAGAAATAATAGGAAAAGAAAATCAAGAAAACAATAGTAGCAAAAACTAGAAACAAGAACAACAATAGGCAATAAATAGGAATAACAAGGAATAACTAGTAGCCAAAAATAAAAACAATCAAGGCATGTAAGAGCATTGTCCTAAGGAACAAATTCTAACCCTTTAAAAGGATTTCTTGATGCAACAAGGGTACCAAATATGTGATTTAGACTCCAAGATTCAATGACTAAATTTTTCTAAGGACGAAAAATCAAATACAATAAATAGAATAGCAAAAGCTCTTTAATTAATGGAGTTGGATAGAAAAAGAAAAAAGTTCTTACTTTTTTGTTTTTCAATGTCTCTACACCCCTTTAATCATAAGGAAAAAAATATAATTGTTATGCATTTATACAAAAACATTATTGCAACAATTAATCTCGTAATTACTCTTGTAATTGCATGTTTTTTGAATTCAAAATAACAGTTTCACGACTTGATATGTTTGTTAAAATTTGCTACATATATTAGAAGTAATTTGGTTAAGAAACAGTTAAAGCCAAACAAAGTTTTAAACTAGTAAAATCAGGTCATACTGAGCCCATGTACGAGTACTAATTTAAGAGGATTTACCCTTCTCTCCATCCTTTGCACGAGCGATTTATTGCATACGTATACACTATTAATAGTTTTTGAATTGAGCTCCTTGAAATGGCTTAGACTAATTTGCTCGTGGACGTGGAATTCATCCTTATGGGCTAGTTACCACCTTATATATTGCTCTTTATATATAGTATTTACAAGCTTTTTTATGTTTTTCATGTGTGATTTGTAAGCTTTTTTACATTTCCTATGTGTGATTTGTGTGTTTCAAGATATCACACATATATGACAATCCCTTGTACATTTCAAAAAAATATAATTCAACTTCATTATCCATGAAATTCAATGTATATGTAATGGGCATTTCTATTAATATATGAATTAACTACTAAAATTTAATCATATTTTACAAGAAGTTAGTGAAACCTAAAGTTTCTATAAACTAAAATTCTTTCATTGTAAAACACAAGATGATATGTTAACATTAATCTCTCAAATAGTAACATTATTATGTGGTTTGAAATGTTAATGGTCCACGCCTTCCTAACATTCCTGAATGCTTTAGAGATGTCATAAATCTCCATCTTATGTGTCGTTTAACACAACACTTAACAAATATTATGAAATTCATTAAAATATAAATTTAACCTTGTTAACTGCAAGAAGCACGATCTTGTGATAAAAAAGATTCATCAATAAAGTTGACAGTACCAAAAGACAATAAATAATTTATTTTTATTTCCATGAACATACTTTATGATATCTTTAATTATGTAGGTAAAGTGACTGTTATTCCTATCTTATGTTTTAAGCATGTCATATTCCTTTTGATATATTTTGACTATCCTTCTTTTTGTGGTTTTATCAAAGGATTAACCAAATTAAACTTTGACTCAACAATTCTAGGCTCACTAACTCATATTGAAGTAGGTACTTGGCAATACTATATCTTAAATGAATTTGTTTGTTTTTTCTATTATATATTTTATTCTCGTTTTGGCTATTATGACACGACAGTCACAATGGATAAAAATAGAAGTATGAGGCTAAGTAGTAATGAAAAGATTTGTAAAGGATTTTCTTAACCATAATCTTTTGATATGCCTTCTTTATGACAATCAGCTAAGATTTCATGGTAGACTAAGCTAAATAGGTTTGCTTGGATGAATCTAAGACATTACACCTTTATCAAGCTTGAGGACATTACCATTAATGGATTTTATTACATTCAAATTTGAAATATAATTAGTTCACTGTATCTTTCTAACGTAAGTAGAAATGTTTTATACTTAAATTCATAATTAATGATGCCTCACAAATTTCTAACAAGTTTCTCTAAGACTATTTAATGTTCCATATTTGGATTTGAGTATATTTACTCAATCTACCAATTATATATACCATTTTAAGCCTAGTACTGCTCATTAAGTAATATTAAAATACCACTGATTTAGTCATATTGATTTAATTGACATTATATTCAAGGTTTTTATTTTCAAATGGACATTTGAATTAGGTAGAGTAAAAATTATTTTATGGTTGTAATAACCAAACTTTCTCAAAAACTTTTCATCATAATGGTAATATAAGATCATCATCTATTTTAATAATTTTGATTCCTAATGTCACCATTTGCTTCTCCATCTTTCACATTAAAATTAGAAGCATGCATCATTTAGCTCTCATTTGTCATTGACATGCTTAAACTAAAGATAAGTAAGTCATTAACATAAAGACTTGTTATTAAACGTATGTATAAGTATCTATGGATTTAAAATAAATGTACTTATATGAGTTCTTTATTAGATATTCATTAGGCATTATTAAATAATTAAATTTTTCACAACTCTTTCGATGCATGTTTTAATCCATGCAAAAATTTAATAAGTTTACAAATTTTATGCTCAATACCTAAAATAATATAACCTTTAGGTTAGTTCATAGAGATTTCTTCATTCAAGTCTCCATTTAAGAGACTAGTCTTTACTTCCATTTGATGAATATGTAGTTTATAAATCATGTTACTATGATAAAAGCTTTGATGGATGCTATTATTCTAAATGTTATAATAACTAATTTCATAACAACTTTTGAATTTTAAAAATAGGTCATAAAGACTAATTTTTATATGACATAATGGCTAATTTTTTAAAATTTACATAAACTCACTATTATCCAATTTCATAAAAATTATCTTTTTGCATTTAATCTCATTTTTATAACTTCTTAGATTTGTTATAATTCAAATTTGTTTTCATTAATAAAGTTCAATAAATTTGTGTTGTATTCTTAAGTATTCACTCTTGTTGAAAGATTTTAAGTTGAGTGATTTCTTTTATAATATTTGTATAATCTTTGAGTATGTGATACATTCGATATTAAGAGTGTAAGAGATATACTAAGAATTGTAATACATTATTGTAAAGTTTATGGCCTCAATGAGAAAAGTATTACTAATGGAATCTTTAAATTCTATTGGTTTCAAAGTTTGGATATAAGCCAAAGTTGCCTTAAAATTTTATATGCTAATCTTGTCTCACGAATATATGTATCAAAATAATCTATGACTTTTTTTGAGTGCACCCTTAGGCAATTAATTTTACCTTATATTTTTCAATAAATTCATCAACTTTAATTTTTTTATTTTTTGCAAAACCATTTATACTTAATGCATTTTGTCTCATGTGGCAAGTCAATTGATTCCCAAGTGTGATTACTCATAGTTGAGTCTATGCCATTGACAATTGACTCTTTTTAAAATAATGCATCCCAAAAAGTTATTACTTGTCTAAAAATTTGAGAATTACTCTTAACTAAAAATACATAAAATTCTTCAACAAAAATAGGTAGATGTTCTTACTTTTTTTCTTCATCTTAATTTAATTTTTAAATTTTTAGAAGGATTCATAATTGACTTATTTGAAGTATAATGCTTTTAACCAATTAATTTCTTAGAAAACAAGGTTCAAAAATTCAATGCTCTTGAATTTTATAATAGTATTTGCATTATACAAATTACTTTTTTTTGAATAATAAGAACTTGTAAGTTGAGTAGTTATAGGCATACTCTATAAATAAAGAATCTATGGTTTTAAGTCTCAACTTGCTTCTTCTAGGTTTAAGTTTTAACAATTTATTCAAATAGCCACACATTATATAAGGTAAGATAAGCAAGGCTCAAAAACTTTTCCATAGTTCATAAAGTGTCTTTCTAAATTCTTTGTAGGACATTCTATTAATGTATAACAAGTTCATAATATAACTTTTACCCACAAATTCAATGGTACTCTATAACTCGTTAGGATGATATTTACCATATATTTTAAAATTATATTTTTTTCTATCATCTATATCATTATATTCTAATAAATAAGGACATTACACTTCATGAATGATTTTATGTTCTTCACAAATAATGTTGAATTTTCTTAAATAATATTTTACCTCATCTGTTAGTTTTTAATCTTTTAATCTTTTTATTAAGTTGATTTTCAATTTATTCTTACATGTTGATAGCTTTTCACATGCTTCATCTTTAGTTTTTTAAATTTACAACTTGTCATATCTTGAAATGAATGAAGATAATATAATACCTTTACCTTCTTTAGTCATGGCCTACCTTAAATCACCAAGGTCAATATGAATTAACGTATTTTAATTTCTCCTTTCAAAATTGGTTTATTTGATCTTTTTGTAGATTTTGATTATACATACACAACAATTTCTTTTATTTGACAAATTCAAATCAAATATTATACCATAATTGTTTTTTTAGTGTAAGATGAATTCACATGATCTAATCTACATATGAATCCACATGATCTAATCTACCATAACATAAATCAATAAAATAAGTAGAATCAATAATATAAGTGGAACAAAAGGTACTTTTATTTATTATGACATCAACTACATTAAGTTTTAATAGTTCACTCAGAACTATAACCATTTCTAACAAAGGCATCATTTTTTGTCATTATAATTTTACAACCTTCAAAGAATATTTTTACACTAGCTTTGCTAAGTATAAAGAAATAAGTTAAATTATATTAAATGTTTTAAATACAAAAAATATTATTAAGTAAAATGATTTTCCCAAAAGTGAGCTTGAGAGTAACTTTTTCTTTTTTTTTTTTCTTTTTTGCCCTAAAACTAATTTGATAAAGAACCGATAAGGTAAATAAAATTTTCTCTTTCTCTCTTGGTACATAATCATGAAATAAGTCTTTTATTACCATATATGAATTTAGTTGCTCTAAAATCAATAACCCAATATTTGTTTCATGTAAAAATTATGTTTGCCTTAAAGATCATAATAACCACTATCATATTATTATCTACGTTAACCAAATTAACTTTAAGATAATTTATCTCTCTTTTGAACTCTATGCCTATAATAACTAGCATTGTGTCTAAATTTTTCATAAACAAAACATTATAATAACTAGCATTATGTCTAAATTTTTCACATACAAAACATTATCCTTTCTTTTTAAGATTAAGGTTCTTGTTATTGAAAGACTATTTGTTGTTGGGGTTTGGAAAATACTAATATGAAGAGGTTTGTTACCAATAAAAATTTCTTTAAAATTTAATTCTCTGACCTTTCAGTTTTATATCTTATTTTACTTTTCATCTCAATTCTAACATGAATTTGCTTCCTCTTATATTTTATATTGTTTTTGAAATCTCTTCAAAAGTATAAAAGTTTCTTAATTAACAAACTATCAATGAATTACTTTTAAAATTATATCTCTTTATTTTTCAAATCATTTATTAACAATGATAATCATGAATTTGCGAAGAAATATCCTTATTACCTATGAGTTTAAAATTTAAAAGTTTTACTATGGTATACTTATAAGATCTTGTCATTGTTAAAGAAAATGACTTTTATTAAAATGATTTCAATATTAGTAAAATGATAAACTCAAACTAGTTAAATATCTTAACAATGTTTGTGCTGGTGCAAGTGTTTAAAGGGTTAACATTTTCTATTAATATAGTATTAATAAATTAATAATACTATTTCAACGTGATATATTGTTGCAAAAATAGTGTTTGGAATTTTTTAGTGTGATATAATTAAAATTGTTAGTTATCATGACAATTGTTTGGTATTAAGGATATATTTGTTATTTTATTAAACTCTATTATTTATGTATGATTTTGTTTATTAGATTAAATTTATTTTGTAATTACATATTTTAATGACAAAATGCATAATATATATTCTAAATTTGTTACACTTTCCTTTTAGCCATAAAAAAATCATATAAAATATTTATATAAATATATAATTGTGCACAATACAAGTTATCAAAATTTTTCATTCAAATATATATAAGTGTTATCTCTGAGAAATCATAAAACAACAAATATGGGAACAAAAATAGCTTATAATTCTCAAAAATTTCCATAAACGTGATATGAATCAATGAACTGAACCCATAGCTAAACACACTCAACCATCAACAATTATCTTAACCTAACCCAAGACCTGCCTATAAATACTTTAACTTACCAAACCCAATTATATTTAAACATCAAAATCCAATTTAGCCAAGCCCTCAATTCTTCTTTAACCTATTCAGCGCAGGCCACATTTAAATACCCAAGCTATTATCTTGATTTAACCATGATCACTTAAGCTAATGGTATCTTGCTTAATTGCCATATTACTTACATGAAGCAAATTAAAGAAAAAAATAATCTTAGAGGAAAAAGTTAAAAATTTAAAAAATTAGGGAAATTTAAGTTAATTATTATTTTATTTTATGATTTTATCTCTTCTATGTAACTTCAAAAGTTCAAGCAAATAAGCTCAAGTTATTTGCAAGTCCAAAGAAGCAATTATGAAGAATAAGATGTTGACTATAAATATTGCAATATTAGGCTAAGATAATTTTTATATTAAGAAATTTGTCTCTATTTTTCATTTTGAGATTGTTTTATATGTTAAGTAATTGTTAATTTTTAATTTTAAAATATATTTTAATATTATTTTAACTTATACTAGACCTTTATCAAGGTTTCTAATGCATTGCAAGAGGGAGGTTTTTCTACTAAAAAAGTAAAATTGAAACATTGAGTTTATTTTTCAAGTTTGAACAAATCTCTACCTTATATTTTCTTATTTTGGAATTTAGATGGTGATTTCCTTAGTTAGTGGCTTTACTTTTATACTTTAAATTTATCTTGGCTAATTTGATTCTTTTTTCTCTTCATTTGATGCACATTCTACTCATTTAATGACATTGTTGAATTTTGTTCAAGATCCACATTAAAAAACTAAGATGAGAGCATCATTAAGAACAATAAATTACAGTGACAATTATTTCTAAGAGTCTAAAAAAGCCGCTGATTGCTATTTAGTTATCTTTTCTTAAATCTATTTATTAATAAGAAAATTAGAGTGATAATAATCAAAAACAAATTGATTTAACCAACATGTTCTTACCTATAAACTCATTGAAAGCAATGACTAAAGCAAGAACGAGGAAGAACATCAAATACTTGTTTTAAGAACATCAAAAAATTGATGCATATGAAAAAAGAGATGAAATCAAATTACTTATATTACCCTGTTTAATACAGCTCCAAAAGTTGAAATTGAAAAAAAACATGAAATCTTTGGTTTTTTTTATTACTAGCTACTAACCTTAGCATTTAAAAAAGTAAAATAATGAGGTATTTTATATCATTAATTTGATGTATAAGAATAATTGGCAACTTACCGAATTGTTATTTGTAATTGATGACTATAATTAATGAATTTGTTAGAATAAAGGTATTTGTACATATCAATAGAAGAAAGTTTTAAATAAAAGAATCATATGATGTCATTATAATAATATAATAGAACCATCTAAACAGAGTAGAAAAAAAAATATGCTAGTTAAAAGTACAAAAAATTAAAGAAAAAGACTTTTACTTAATTTCTCTTACTTTTACCTTTTAATTTATCTTACTCACTTTTCTATTTCTTGCCAATCTATACTTTTCTCTTTTTCTTTTCTCTAATTAGATGATCATATTATGTTAAGATCAATATCATGGTGGAAGGATCCTACCTAACACACACACTTTCTCTCTCTATCAATGGTCCAATATTACTACTTAAAGAAAATTGAATTTCTATTTTGTGTGAGGGTGAGTTATTCTTGTTAGTTGTTAGTTTCCTTGCAAGGGGTTTTGTTGGATTGAAATTGGATAAAAAAAAAAAAAGAGTAGAGGAAATAAAAAAGATAAAAAATATTATAAATGTATAATATTTTATTTTACTAATTTAAAGTATTTTTTTTATCATTTTATCATATTTGATTTTCACTAAAAAAATATATAATTTCATTAGTCATGGATGATTATTTTTTTTGATAAAAATAATTAAAAAAGAATAGGCTGATGAACTTTTCATTAATAATTGTCAGTAAATAAAAGAATTAAGTTAAAATTAACTCTAAAATCTAAGTATAAGGATTAATCCTAACATGATGATGCCCACATCATATCCAATTAAAAAAGAATAAAATCCTTCAATATGAAACTATTTCATATTGTAAATCTCTTATGTAAGTATTTGAAAATAGGTATATCATCTTGGAAGTAATTAAAAATCAACCAATAAAAACTGCTATCATTGTTTCATTGAAGATTATATAAAAAATAATAAAAAATAAAAAAGGTAAGATATATATTCTTATGATCAGGGGCAAAGACTATGTAAATGACCGCATTACCGCAAATAGAACAAATTAAAGTAAATAAAAAACAAAATAAAAGTCCTCGGCCGGGGGCCACTCAGGCGCGACCTCAACCTACCGGCAAAACACTACCGCCGCCCTGCTGACGTGGATTTATTACATATTGCACTACTGGCCATCTTTATATACAGACCTTGGACGGCTAACTTTCTTTTGTTGTATTGGAAATCAAACAAGATTCTCTTTCTACTCTTATTGGTATTATTAAGCCTGAGAAAAAAAAAAAAAACAAATAAAAAGTTTCATTTCCTATTTGTTTCACCTCAAAAAGAAAGTGAAGATACCGTATTTCATTTCCTTTCCCGTGTTAGCTCTTTTCTCGGCGCTTAAACACAGCTAAAGTTTAGTTCATTTGCATTTGCATTTGCATTTGCATTTGATTTTGCATTTCATTATCATTTTCCTGGAGTATTTATATAAAAGCGTGCTTGCCATCTATTTTCTCTTGATTTTCTTCTGCTACTTTCGTCAGCACAAACTAATCCTGTTCCACTTGCGTTCCAGAGAACTCTGAAAGAAAGCTCTTTTTGGTTAAATCAAAAGTACGTTATTCTAGATCATTGGCTTTTGATTTCCATATTTCGTTTGGTTGATCTAAGGCTACTTTTTGTTCTTTGTGTATGTTTGATTAACGATAGAATATCACCCCGTTTGTTTATTTGCTGGAGTTGATCTGCTATACTTGCTTTCTTCTTTGTTTTCTGTTGATTTTCTCGGTCTGAATTTGCTAGTCTGTATGCTTAGTTTGGCTTCTTGGAAATCAGGAGACGAAAACTTTTTGATTGTGAAATGGGTTTATTTGCAGCTTAATTTGTTTGATCTCTGAAATCTGTGAAATAGTTTTGGTCCTTGACTAACTATCAACTTCTTCTTGTGCTTGCTATAATTTTTTCAGACTCAGTATTACAGTAAAATTTTGTAGTATCTTTGTTTAGGTATCACCGATGTGAAAATGTTATTGTCTAATTTCATCAGTGGAACTCAACATCATACATGTCCATCTGGATGCCTATACGGTTAATTACAAACAGTTTCTAAATCACAATCTGATCTTACATATTGTAAGATTGAGGTTAACTACCAGAAGCAGTGATAATCTAGAAATGAATTTTACCTGATTATAAAATCTGGATTATGGTTGTGGGTGCTAGTTGGTTCAAGTAAGAACTTGAGTCAGAATCCCGCTTGCACAGCGAGTTTTTTGGAGGGTTAGGTTTATTTATTGTAATATTTGATTAACAAAAAAGTTTTTGCAGTATGGTTTATTCTTTTTGAATTTTTTCTTTGTTCATACCTTGATGTAAATGTCACATGTGTTGAGCATGTTGTATTAGCCAAATGTTTATACAAGTTTGACTGCTTATTGTTGGTTTTGGGTATTCTCCTTCTCATCTCCTATTATGATTTCCATTTTTTAGAGTTATAAAGGATGGCTGAAGAGGATATTCAACCCCTTGTCTGTGACAATGGAACTGGAATGGTCAAGGTTAGTAAACTATGCTATTCGGTTCAATCTGTGGGCATCAAGTAATGTACAGGGACATACTTGTAATATAAATAATATTTCTATGGTTAGAGTTCAATCTTTAACATTCTACACATACAAATAATATGGCTATGGCTAGAGTTCAATTTTCTATGATGAATATTATGCAACATTCTGGGTTAACAAATGCTGATGTCTTTAGAACTGCAAAAAAATTTCCAGGCTGGTTTTGCTGGTGATGATGCTCCAAGGGCAGTGTTCCCCAGTATTGTTGGCAGACCTCGTCACACAGGTGTCATGGTTGGGATGGGTCAAAAAGATGCTTATGTTGGTGATGAAGCCCAGTCAAAAAGAGGTATCCTCACTTTGAAGTACCCAATTGAGCATGGTATAGTCAGCAATTGGGATGACATGGAGAAGATTTGGCATCACACTTTCTACAATGAGCTCCGCGTGGCCCCTGAAGAGCACCCTGTGCTACTTACTGAAGCACCACTTAACCCCAAGGCCAACAGGGAGAAGATGACCCAGATCATGTTTGAAACATTCAATGTCCCTGCCATGTACGTTGCCATCCAGGCCGTTCTTTCACTCTATGCCAGTGGTCGTACAACAGGTTTGTATTCTTGATTTTAAATTGTTTGTTTGTCTTACTAATATCTTGGGATATGTCACTTTAGGATAACTTATTAACTTACCTTTATTTATCCCTATTTCATTTTCTTTATATGGGAGGTTGTTGAAAAGCTGCGTGAGAAAGTAGACAAGCTAGACCTAATGCAGAAAGAAACATTTAGACGGAAGGGGTTCATCTGGCTTGACCCTCTTGTTAAGAAATTGAGAAAAACTGTTTGCTGTCTTAAATATAGTCTCAGACACAAGGGGGCTAATTTGTGAGTTGGTGGACTGCATGCAGTAATTTGACATTCTATTATGTTTTCGTACATGTGAACTATTTTTTTTACAATCTCAACTTTCTAATTTGATCTCAGTATATTCTTTTTTCATGAATAGGGCTCACCATATTTTTTTGTTCTTGACTTGACTAGGTATTGTCTTGGATTCTGGTGATGGTGTCAGCCACACAGTGCCAATTTATGAAGGCTATGCCCTCCCTCATGCCATCCTTCGATTGGACCTTGCTGGTCGTGATTTAACAGATTGCTTGATGAAGATCCTTACAGAGAGAGGGTATATGTTCACTACCACTGCCGAGCGTGAAATTGTCCGGGATATGAAGGAGAAACTTGCATATGTTGCCCTTGATTATGAACAAGAATTGGAGACCGCCAAGAGCAGCTCTGCAATTGAGAAAAGTTATGAGTTGCCTGATGGGCAGGTGATTACAATTGGAGCTGAGAGGTTCCGTTGCCCAGAGGTGCTTTTCCAGCCATCTTTGATTGGAATGGAAGCAGCAGGAATTCATGAAACTACCTATAACTCCATCATGAAGTGTGATGTTGATATCAGGAAAGATCTATATGGAAACATTGTACTTAGTGGTGGGTCGACCATGTTCCCTGGAATCGCTGACCGGATGAGCAAGGAAATTACTGCCCTTGCTCCTAGCAGCATGAAAATCAAGGTGGTTGCACCTCCTGAGAGAAAGTATAGTGTCTGGATTGGAGGATCTATTCTGGCATCTCTCAGTACCTTCCAGCAGGTAACCCCCTTTTTAATTAAAATTATTCTTTCTGCAATTTGAGTTTGTATAAGGTTGAGTAAAAATGTGAAACGAACAAGTGTTATTGGTGTCTTTGCTGCAGATGTGGATATCCAAGGGTGAATATGATGAATCAGGTCCAGCTATTGTACATCGGAAGTGCTTTTAAGTTGGGTGAAAATGTTACTTCTGCATCATCACTAGGTCTTGTGTCATATGTGAGTTCAGCTTGGTTGACTGCAGAAGCTTTGGTTTGTTGATAGGGAAAAAAATGTTGGTGTATGCATGGGATTTTTAGCTTGGAATACACATTATGCCATCTCACGAGGTTTTAGAAGCCAGTTGTTATGGATAGGAGTGGGTGGTATCAATGTTTGTTGGTGTTTTTTTTTTAGGGCGTAGTCTATCATGTTTTTTTTTTTTTATTTTGGAACAGAATGTTTTAGGTGTTTTTTGCTAGCAGAATGGCAAGTCTTATTTTTAACTTTTTATTTGTTTTTTGGGGCACCTTTTGCGGGATTATTGAGTCTTATATTTATTGTAAAGAGTAATTTGTTTCCAATATCAATTTGCTCTGGACATTCTTAGTGATTTTCAGTTTGTGAACTTTTATTGAAATGATGTTCGTTATTATTTGTTCTTCATTTATTGTTGCGCGACTTCTGTGGAAATATCATGTTTCATACAAATTTGTTGGGAGGTTAGGATTTAAATTCATGTCACTCGTTTGCCATTTTTTCTCAAATCGTAGAGAAAGACCATTACGAGCCATCTCCGTTCGTTTATTATTTGTTTAAATATCAAACTTCACATACAAAATGGTATATCCAGAAAACAAAGTAGAGCGTTCATAAGTCAGCCCAGTTAAAAATTTATAGCCAAGAAAAAGAAAAGGGAAAATCAAACGAAATGAGGTAGAGCAGTTTCCATTATAAGAATAACTAAGAACTTATCCTCTCACCTAGACCAATTCTCCCGAAATGTCAAATATTTAAACGTTGCCCCAAATCTTATAGGTGAGATACTCTATTCACGAAAGAATGGAACTAAACTGAACATTACTTCTTGTGGAAATCAGGAGGGAAGTACTCAAATTAATGAATCTGTCCCCTCTTGAAATAAGCAAGCTGGATTGCTAAGATACAAGAATGCAATGTTTTTATTTAAAGAAGTTCTAAATTGTGATACAATAGCACTGCAGTAGAAAGTATTTTAAGTCTAGCAATTTTCAAACTATAAAAATCCTTTTGGTCTTACAATTTTCATCCAAACAAAAGCTATTCTCATCTACTTGGGACAAGTACCCGGACATCCAACACAGAAGAGTAGACTATTGGTGGATGAAGTGTCCAATCCTACTAAAAGCTTCAACAAAGAGTACATTACACGAACTCACCCCAATAGCTACAGATGCCTTAACCAAGTAGGGGGAGCAGTTTTCTCTTCCACTACTCCTGAGTTACATGCTTTCTTAGGCTTATTCCTCTTCATCTTACCATTCATTCCTTTAGGACTAAGAACAAAAGAAGGAAATGAGCAAATTCAAAAAAGAGGAAAAGAAACCCAAAGGATATAAGGGACAACTCAAACAAATCTCCACTTAATATGAAGTTTTCATTAAGGAAACCAACATTGACCTTTTCGTTTAAACTATTCCATCGACTATTACAGCTTGACTTTAACACTACTTATTGATCCAATCCAAAAGACTAACTTATTAGGTAGAGTGGCCCATCTTATTTTTGATTCCATATATCTTCGTTTTACTAGTGAGTTAAACGTCTCAATGTAGAGCATAAAAAATATAGTGAAGTAACAAATAATAATTAGTAATGTTGAACTTCATGTACAGGCAAAGGTAGACTTTCTTATTTGGAACAAGTGACTTTGACATATCTCTCCATGAAAAAGGTAATATTTAGTTTGTTAAATTCATATTTTATGTTGATTCATTCTATATCAAAATGATTGAGTTTAATAAACAGTATCTTCCACATGTGAATAATAATAAATAGTAATGTACCATATCTTAACTTTAAGTTTGCATCCCATTGGCACTTGAGTGGCCACATCCTGCTCAAGTGGTAAACAGTAATGTGAATAGTCTTCATAAATAGTGGCATGTGAATAGTGTGTAAAGAGTGAGCCGTGAACAATATGTAAATAGTGTCATGGTGCTCCATCATCACTAACTTGACATTTGAGTATGAATAGTATGCATTTGAGCAATGACTAAAAAAAAGAATACAAAGTTTTAAATAAGTTAACCAAGGTGTGATAGCCACATTATGTTTTAGGTTTTTCTAAGCAAAGAAAATATTTTTGAGTCCATTCACCATATTTTCATATCCAAAATTTAGCTAAGAAGTTTTTGATGGATTATGGATGAAAAAGAAAATCATTTAAACATATATCACATGCATGCAATATAGTTATAGAAGAAGGGATCATCAAATGTAACTATTTAGGTTTAAATTTAGAATTTTAGCTTCTGTAAGTACCTAATTTTGATGAAGCCAATGCTAAATGTATGTAATCTCTATATTTTAACACCACCTTTGCTGGAAAAAGAGAGAACAAAAAGGAAGAGAGAAAGAGAGAGAGTTTTGTTTTCAAAAATGAAAAACTTGATAAAATGTCTCTCCCTTTTTGTTTATATAGCTTAAATCAAAAAGTAATTATGATATTTATTTGTATGCCTTTTTTAAACCATTTAATTTTGACTTTTACTTAAACATTTAAAAGGAAGACCTTTTAATAATCATAATTATTTACTTACCATGTAAATTATATTAATCTATATTAAAAACATATATAAAAACCTTTTTAATACTTTTAACATATAAAGTGTCCTTATTTTTATTTTAAGCCCTAACACTCTAATCCTTTAAGATGCTACAATTATTCTATTAATTGTTATTTTAACATTTTTAAACCTTAATAAAAATATCATAATTAATCCATATAACTAGTTACATAAAATAACCCTCATATTATCTTGGAAGGTATTAGCCTTCTATGGATAATATTCTTTTTCTCCTTTATCTTCTCTAATTGCATAAGTTTATTGGAACGGTTATATAAGTTTATACTAGATTAGCAATGAGTTAATTTCAAACTCTCCCGAAAATTTATTCTTAGATCTAGTGGTTTTGGTAAACATTTAGCAATATGTCATAATTTCTAAATCACGATGAAGAAATGCTTTATCAAACTTATTTCAGATTGTATGTGCTATGTAAGTAAGATTCTTCTATTGTTTAATCTAATTAATTATGAATCCATAGAATGTCAAAAACATAGACTCAATGCATTTTTGAATCGTTGATTAATATGCTTTAAACTTGTCATTGCCTTTTGTATGATATAATAAATATACTTTAGCCATAGATTTTTTTCGGACATTTATTGACATTTGTTTTAGGAACTCAAATTTGATTAAAGTCACTAGATACTCTCAGTCTAATAATTTCGAATTCAACAAATCTTATTTTGAGTATTATTATTATAATATATGAATAACGTATGACTAAATAAGTTTTACTATACAAGATACGATTAGTCTCGTATTTATATACTATATGAATTTTAGATATCTATATTAGATCCAACCATGATATCTCAAGTTAAAAGACTATTTTATACATTAGTACGATCAAACGACAAGTCATTGACCATATGCAATATTACGTAATTTATTGTTTATTTGGTTATATTCAAAAAATAGTTCATTAATCATTAATCCATATTAACGTTTTAGTAACATGACTATATCGTCATCCATACTCATAGCAACTCTTGTAGCCTTTTTGGAAGCATTCAATATATTTTATGATGTTGTTGCCTACTTAATATTGCTTTCCTAAGAAACCATTTGATAAGTTACTTCTTAAATGATTTACTTAGACAATTCATACACATACTTTATTTATATGTATGATAAATTAAAAAAGTAATTTATGCATATGAATTAACGAACATTTTCTTTTATTATTTATTAAATGTTAATACAAGATAAAATATCCCAAAATTTATAATATGAATAGTTTTTAGGGTATACACTAATAAACTCTCACTTGCATTAAAGTTATTCACTACTATATCTTATGCCCCTTTTCTTAATATAATAGTGCAACTGCTTTTATGTCATCGTTTTAGAGAATAGATCAACTATATTTTTCGCAAATGGTGTTTTTTGAATTAAGATCTCTTCAACTCCAACAAATTCTCTTAAAATGTGACATTTTCATTAAACATGCTTAGATTTTTTACATGCTTTTGGTTTCTTTGCCTGTATAATAGCTTTGTATTATTATATAACATGGTTATCAGATACATGTTTGGAATCATACCGAATTTAGATATAAATTTGTGCATCTAAACAATCTCTTTTGCTGCTTTTAAAGTAGCAATGTATTTAGTTTTTGTAGTGGAGTCTATTATAGTTGCTGTTTATAACTTTTCTAATTAATAACACCTCCATTACATATAAAAATGAACCCCAATGTAAACTTTCTATTATCAATATCTGATTGAAAATTTAATTCTGATTATTCCTAGATGTTTAACTCTAAACATCTATAACTTAGAATCAAATCCTTAGTTCTTTCTAAGTATTTAAGAAAAGATTTTATAACTTTTCAATGTTTCTCTCTTGGATTGGCATGATATTTACTCGTAGTACTTACATAAGCTATATTAGGTCTTGTACATAGCGTTGCATACATTAAACTGCCTATAATTGAAGCAAAAGTCACATTACGCATCTGCTATCCCTTTTCATCAGTCTTTAGACCTATTTCTTTAAAAAGATAAAAACTGTAGGTGAAGGGTAACATACCTCTCTTAGAGTTCTCCATGTTGAATCTTTTTAGCATTTTCTCTATGTATAATTTTTAAAATAATCTAATTATCCTTTTTGTTCTATTTCTGTATATATGATTATCGAGAACATAGTTCACTTTTATTAAGTTTTTCATTGAAACGATTCTAGATAACCAAATTATAATCTTTGTCATCATGTCCATATCACTACCTATTAAAAATATCTCATTTATACACAACATTAGAAACATGATGGCATGATCTTTAACCTATTTGTATGCATATGATTTATTCAAATTTTTAACAAAATCAAATGATTTGATTATGTCATTAAATTAAATGTTCTAACTTCTTGAAGCTTGTTTCAATTCATAAATGAATCAATATAAGTTGCATACTTTATTTCTATCAGTAATGGATACAAAACATACTGGCTATTCCATATAAATATTTGTCTCAATAAATCTATTAAGAAATGTTATTATAACATCCATTTACCAAGTTTCATAATCATGGTACATTATAATAACTAGTGTTATACAGATAAATTTAATCATAATTATAGGTGAAAAAGTTTCCTCATAATCAAACCCTTATTTTTTAGTATAACCTTTCACTGCTAGTCAAGCTTTGAAGGTATCTACTTTTTTATTGTTGCCAATTTTTTCTTATAGACTTATTTACAACCAATAATAAGTATTCCTTCTAGTCTCTAAAATTGTCCATAATTAATTAGCATCCATAGATTATATCTCATAATTTATTACTTCTAGCTATTTTCCTGAATTTTTATCTAGTATAGCTTTTTTATAATTTCTAAGATCATCATTATGATTATCATCAAGATCATATTCTCCTACTAAGAAAGATTTAAATAAAATCTTACTTATATAAAAACCCATATCTCTCCAAATGTTTCAATATTCTAAAAGACTTTTGAATTAAAACTTTAGTATTAGATACGAAGGTTTGCTTAGTGGAAGTTATAACTTTAGTCATGTCAGTTTGAGGTTTGAGGCTTTAGGGATTTTTCCTTAAGTTCAATATTTTTTCTTACATTATCTTTCTATAAGAACTTATTCTTGAGAAAATGTGTATTTTTATTGATCAAAATTTTCTTATCAAATAGAAAGTAAAAGTAATATCCTAAACTATTTTTAGGATATTTAATGGACCAATCATTCTCAAATTTAGCATCCATTTTATTAGATTTAACTAATTTAACATAAATTAGACAATCCTAAATCTTTATATAGTCTAGAGTTGGACTTCTTTATATCATATCTCATACGAAGTTTTTAAATGAACTTTGACGAAACTCTAATAAGAATATGCATTATGGTTTGAAGAGTATATCTCCATACAAATGTTGATAAGTTTATAAAACTAAACATTGATCATACCATAACTAATATGGTACAATTTCTCCTTTTTAATACATCGTTAAGTTGGGGTGTATAGGAAAAAGTTACTTGTGAGATGATTCCATTATTGTTGTTTGTTTATTCGAATTAATATGGATCTTTGTTATATGATTGAGTGGTCATCTTGTCTTTAATGCTTTAATTTCAATTGGCCACTAAAGGAATGATTTGGTTTCATGTAACTGCCTTAAAAAATGTGTTCTTATACTTGGATTGTAGGATGAGTACTATTGAACTCATGTGAGATAGTGATATACATGCATGTTTAAAGTAATCATATGGAATTTGAGAAACTAATGAATCGTTATGTTATGTTACTTCACATAGGGATATAATGAGTTAATGGCTTAATGATATTTTCGTTGTTACCCATAAAAGGTCAATGATATTTTCATATCTCAAGTTTCTTAAAAATTTGTGACACATTCAAGAATAACAAGGTTTTAGATGACACCAGTTGACTTAGATTATTATCATTTTCTTTTCGGAACAAAGCAAGAGTTGGCTTAACATTTTGCTAGCGGGAAGTATTACAACATGGGCATATTTGGCATTAAAAATTTTTGGTGAAGTTTTTTCTACTTGCAAAGACTACAAAGATGAGAAGTAACATTGCCACTTTCTCTCAAAATGATATTGAGCCTTTTATGAAGCTTGGGAAAGGTATAAGAAAATATTAAGGGGATGCCCACATTATGGTCTTCCAGAATGCTTGCAAATTTAGATATTTTACGATGGATTGGGGAGTCGCACCAAAACTTTAATGAACAGTATAACAAAGGGTACATTAATGAGCAAGATGCGTAATGATGTGTATTGCTTACTTGAAAAGATTGGTTGTTAATGCTTATTAATGACTGTCTAACTACGCTAAACCAAAAAAAGCCTTGGGGTATTAGAGGTTGATCCGATAACTATATTATCATCTCAAGTGGTTACATTTTCAAAACAATTAGGTATTTTAACAACCAATATAATTCACACCTTTTATAGCTTGTGAGATGTTTGGTGGAGATTACATGTCTGGTGAATGCCAAATAGACAGTTAGTTTTCCATACCTCAACTTGAGTAAGCATAGTTTATTTCAAACTTCAATAAACATAGAAACAATCCATACTCTAATAAGTATAATCTAGAGTGGAGAAATCATCCAAAGCTATCGTAGGGCAACAATTAGAATGCAATAAGACTGTCAGGTTTTCAGCGACAGACAAAGGGGTTTTCAACAAAAATTACCGAAAAATATGTTATTGGAAGATGCACTAACACAGTTAATTGTTAGCACTTCCTAGTCAATAACTAAAACCAAAATTACTCTTCAGAATCAAGCAGCGTATATACAAATCTTGAGGTTTAAATAAAATAGTTGGCAAATGTAGTCAATAACTAACTTTAGGGCATTTTTTCTTACACTAATGAGACAAATCCAAAGGAACAGGTAAAAACTATAACACTTGAAAGTGGATAAGAGTTAAATTCTTTATAAGAAGTTATTGAAATGCTTAGAGCATGAAATAGAGAAAGAAGGTAAAGAACCGAAGGCCAAGTTACTCCCTGATAACCCAAGACCGTATATGCCATTAATTCCTTGTCCTTAGAGGTTTTAGAAATAGAAATTAGACAGACAATTTTTGAAGTTTTTAAGTGTATTCAAGAAACTACACATCAACATCCCATTTGTAAATGCATTAAAGTAAATGCCCAGTTATGTGAAGTTAATGAAAGAAATACTAGCTACGAAGAGAAAGTTAAATGATTTTGACACTTTAGCACTTACTGAAGAGTGTAATGCTTAAGTTATATGATCCATACAAATTTATTATTTCATGCACAATTGAAAATTTCCACTATGACAAAGCATTATGCGATTTTGGGGCTACTATTAACTTGATGCCCTTATCAGTTTATAGGAAGTTGGACGTAGAGGCATTAGTATTAGTATCATAGTGGTTAGCTAATAGAATTATTAAGCATCTATGAGGTATTATTGAAGACGTGTTGGTCAAGGTAGATAAATTTATCTTCCCTATCAAATTCATTATGTTAGACGTGAAGGAAGATCTTGAAATCCCCATTATTTTGGGCAAACCTTTCTTATCTATAGATAGAATATTTATTGATGCTTAAAAAAGGTAGTTGATTTTGAGAGTATCAAATGAATACGTAACATTCAATGTTTTTATGGTAATGAAGTTTATTGAAGACTGTAAGAGTTATTCATGTATCAATTTAGTAGAAAGTTATGGTCATGAGTCCGTACATATAGAGTTTTTAATTGGTCCTATGGAATCTTATTTCAGTGGAGGATTACCTTTTGAAAGGTTAGGGGCTAGAAATTGTGTGAATTTACTATAATCTGCATCGGTAAATAAAAGAATTGGGGAAAAGTCTAGCAAAACTATTGCCTTCAATTGAAAAACCACCCAAGTTGGAATTAAAGACTTTGTTGTCATATTTAAGATTTGTTTTCTTAGAAGAATCTTTTACACTTTCAATCATCATTTATATAGCATTGAATAGTGAAGAAAAGATAAATTGCTAAGAATTTTATGAGAACACAAAGTCACAATCGGTTGGACTATTACTGACGTTAAGGGTATTAGTTTATCAATTTGTATGTATAAGATTTTGATGGAAGATAGTTACAAGCCATCAATTAAAGTGCAACATAGACTAAACCCAAAGAAGAAGGAAATAGTTAGAGTGTAAATGTTGAAGTTGTTAGATGTTGGCATCATTTATCCATTATCTAACAATTCAAGGGTAAGTTTAGTATAAGTAGTACTAAAGAAAGAAAGTATGTGTCGACCACAGAAAATTAGATATAGTTATCTGAAAGGATCATTTTTTGCTACCATTTATTGATCAAATGCTTGATAGGTTAGTTGAACAAGCTTATTATTACTTTCTAAATAAGTGCTCTGAATATAATCAAATTGTCATAGCTTTTAAGAATCAAGAGAAAACCATATTCACATGTCCCTATGGTACTTTTACTTTTTAAAGGATGTCTTTTGGGCTCTGGCTACATTTTAATGTTATAAAGTAGCCATTTTCTCTAATTTATGATATATCTTATAATAAACGAATAGTCTGTCTAACTCCTTCATGAGGATGCGAGGTCCAAAAAGGAAAAGAATATCACATTCTACATTACTAGCAGATGAGTTTAAGCTACATGATATATAGTTTGAGTTTTACTAATTAAGTAAACACGTTTTATGTTATAAAGCTTAAGAACAAACCGTGACGGGCTGTGTATCTAAAGCAAACAATATTTACTAAGTAGTTGTTGGGCTTAACTGTTACACATGGTATTAGAATTAGCTTGTGACCCGATACGTGGATATTCTCATATGTGATATGTATTCTAATATGTGAATATTCTGTTTAGTCTCCTTATAAAAATGTAAGTTCCAAAAGGGAAGAAAATTTCATATACCACATAACTAATGAATGAGTCTGGGCTATATGATATATAGCTTAGGTTCTCTTAACTAGATAGATACGTTTTGGATTGCAAAATCTAATAACAATATCTATTTAGTAATTATTAGGTCTAGATTATTACATATAGTATCAAAACTAGCTCGTGACCTGATGTATAGATGTTTTAATATGTGATATGTTTTTTAATATATGAATGTTCTGTCTGACCCCCTTACGAGGATGCGAGGTTTAAAGAAGAAGAGAATGTCACATCCCACAACACTAGCGAATGAGTCTGGGTTGCATAATAAATAGCTTGGGTTCTCCTAATTAAGTAAATGCGTTTTGTGTTGTAAAACCTAAAAATAAACTCGTGACAGGCTATGTACCCAAAGTGGATAATATTTACTCAATAATTGTTGGGTTCGAGCTGTTACATTTAATGTTTGAGAGATTAACTTTATAGGGCCATTTCCACCTTCATTCAATAATTTATATATCTTAGTTGCAATAGATTATGTGTCTAAATAAATTGAAGTAGCTGCATTTTCTACGAATGATGCCAAATTAGTCATTAACTTTCTTTGAAAAAAATTTTTGTTCATTTTGGAACCCGAAAAACAATCATTAATGACAAGGGAAGACATTTTTACAACAAACTTCTAGATTCAATAATGACTAAATGTAGTGTAACTCACTATGTGGCAACTGCTTATCATCCTCAAACAAGTGGTTAAGATAAGATTTTCAATCGATAGTTAAAATAGATCTTGAAGAAAAAAGTTAATAACTCAAGGAAGGATTGGTCAAAGAAGTTGGATGATGCTTTATGGGTTTATTGAATGACTTACAAAACACTTATTGGAATGTCACCATATCAATTAGTGTTTTGAAAGGTATGTTATTTACCCATTACTAATTTATCTGTAACAATAACCTTGTTCAAACATTTAAGCAATATGTTATTCACATGGGTATAGTTTCGATGCATGTCTCACTAGGCCTTCAATTTCCCCTACATCTCTCAATCGGTACTAATGATGATTCAAATTACAAAATGACGAAGATGATGATTGAGCTTCTCTAATTTAGGGATGTTTTCTACATTGTTTCTTTTATTCATTGTGTTTTGTTTTATTTGTGTTTTGCATCATTGATGACAATGCCATTCTCTAAGTTTAGGTAGGATTATTTAGTTATGTTTATTTGGTTTATTGTTTGGTTTATTCTTCATTTATTGTTTGGTTTAGGGTTTAATTCAAGAGTCCAATGTTTTTTAAGCAGTGTTTGTCTATCTAGTAAGCATATGAAGAACTAATGAAACATCAATGATAGAAACAAAACCTTAATCAAGCTAAATCTATCCTATTTATGATTCCATGGTAAAATGTTGTATGTGCTCATGCTTGACTTACATGCTAAATCTATCCCTATTTATGATTCCATGGCAAAATGTTTTGAACATTTAGCCATAAGAAGTCGATTAGCTTACTTGCTTGAAGAAAGTTCACGTAAATGTAAGCCATTAAAAAAAAAAATGGAAAACAAAAGAAGAAATATTTGATGACCCTTTGGAAAGGCTAGAACTTGTTTGATTAACACCTGAAGCAAAATCGTAGACTGCAATATGTTGGAGAAATGAATTAGGCCATTTTTGAAGTTGTTTAAGCCTTTTAACCCACCATATATTATTATGCATCCTTAGTTTACCCCTTTGAGCCTTATTTATTGTTTCCTTATCACCCACACATTTAACCCAACCTTTGAATAAAGTGTCAAATTCTTATCCCTCACCCATAAGCACATAACCACTCTTAAACAAAACAAAAAAAAAACACATATCTACACCTATATTTGTTATACCACAGAAAACTAAGTTTGGGGGTGTAATGTGAATTTAGATGAAAAATAAAATGGATAAAAGAAGAATAATAACGACAAGATGTAGTGCTTTTTAAAATGGGGTTAATGCTCATGGAAAAAAAATTTCATAGAATGGTTTATATACATAAGGTCATCCAAGTTACATCGATACCCATTTTCTTACCTTGACTTTAGTTATACGATACAAGTTAATAAAGTCCTAACGATCTTTAACATGCTAATATGTCTGTATTAGTAGAGAGTGTTCTGTAAAATAAGCTTATGGAATTTTTAAGAGGGCTAATTAATAGAAACAAAATTTTGGCATATAGGGTTGCATGGACCAATTCGAGTTGCAAATGGTTGACTTTGCAATGGTCGCACACATGTATAATTTCAAGAATCTAAAATGGGGAGAAAAATATGTATATAAGTTGAAATGAATTACATGCATGATTCTTTGAGATTTTTGATTGAGCTTGACATTACATGAGATTTTTAAGCCAGTTGTTAAAGGAATTAGACTTGCCATGCTTACAAGTTTCCATTCTAAGTCTTTAATATTGTGATTTTGTTGTGTTTTTTTGGTTTAAAGACAAGTAACATCTTAATTTTAAGGTTATTTGATAAGAGTATTTTATACTTCTATTATTGACAATGTTTATTGAAAGTTTAGTTAAGTTTTTTAAGATGTCATGAATAAATTAGCATATTTAGTGTTTAATTTTCAGTTAATAAACAACTAATCATTTGGAGATCATTTGGAATGAGTGGAGCACCAAAAAGTCAAAATCTCAACTCAAAAGTTAAGACTAATGAAAGGGAAGATAGAGACTTTAGAGCTGTCGTGCTAAATTTCACGATCATGGCTTCAAATGAGGAAAAGAAGTGTAAGGCAGTAGCTTCAGGGTCGTGGCTTAAGGAATTTCAAGCCATGGCCCTAGACAAATATAAAGCTTAGAGCCATAACATCATAGATCAAGACCGCAGTGCCTATTGAGGATATTTCAGGGATTCTTTCCTTTTCTTCATGATTTAAAAGGGAAGTTTTTAAGAGATAAGAGGAAGGACTTTTTGGTGGTAAAACAGAGAAGAGGAATGAAGAGAAGGAAGATCTCAAGCCCTAGATTGGTCATTCCATCTAAGATTTATTGTTCATCCTTTGTTTTTCTTTATGTTTAGATGTTAAATTCCATTTCTTTGGGTTTATTTTTCTACATCATAAACTAATTTCTTATTCTAGGGCTACAAAATGGCTTAACTAATATGGATCCCTATTATATAATTGAGTATTCATTTTGCCCTTAATGCTTTTATTTCAATTGGTCGTTAAGTTAATGATTATATAATTGAGTATTCATTTTGCCCTTAATGCTTCTATTCATTTTGCCCTTAACATTTACAAAAGTCATATGACTATGAAAAATTTGTTATAACTAACAAAAAGAACTTGTAACAAATCAATTAGACAAATATTTATAATTACTAATAACCACAAGTATTCAAAATAAATTCTAAAATTAAAATAACAGATGAAAGTAAAATTTCAAAAGTCTCAATTTCTAAGAAATTAAGTGACAACAGAAATTCAATTAAATACAGTCTCTAAGTGCAAATCATTCAATCATTTTGCATCATAATATGCAATACATGCATTTGATATGGCATGAGATAAAATTATATTCATTTCAAAAATTTTGTAACACTTAAATACTATATAAATTTTTTTTAAATTTTATAAGAATATGTCTCTTTAATTACTTTTTGCTAGGACTTCATATATCACTTATCACTAAATGAGTCAATGTCACCCGTCGATGATATTCTATAAGTAGGATAAACATAAGCGAGACATAAATTTTAATAAAAAATAATAAACACTTATGTTCGAAAATAAGAATCATACCCTCGCCCTGATTATTGATAAGTCTTTCCATATGCACCAATACTTCTTCATATGAATATAAAGACTATTATACCTAAGATACTCTAAAGGTCTCTCTCATATCATATAGAAAAATGAACATTAAAAATAATATTAAACTTGAAGGAATAGTTACATTAAACAATAAAACTCTATATAACTTATAATTGCCTACTAAGAAAGTAATGAGATTCGATATCTTAACACATAAAACTTAACTTTTATAAGTACTTTTCTTACAAAATATCTTTCTTATTATTTTAAATATAATACATACATTCATACTTAAATACCAATATACGTGACATAAAAGTAATCAGAATAACACAATTATTAATAATTATAATCGCAATAACACATATATTTATAAGCAGCCATATAAATATATAATAATATCAAAAAAAATACTTTCATAAGAATTTATAATTAAAAAAATATTCTTGAAAATACATTCATATATATATATATACATGTTTATTGTGATTTTTTTTAAAAAAGTCGAGTATACTTACCTCTTGATAATCTTAATAAAGACTAATTTAAGCATTTTGATTTATAATAAAAAAAAAATAGCATTCATAAGACCCCTATACACTTCCACAAAGCACATATAATCTCAGTAGATTTCAAATTCCTTATAAAATTAAGTCCTTTCATATTCTAAATTTTATCACTTATTCTCATAGTATTATACTATATACTAAGTAATTTCTGATCATTAATTTTTAGAAAATAAAATACAATTTCAAATATCATAAAATTTTGTAAAGATAATAAATATATATAGATCGTAAGTTAGTTTAATTTTTGAGTTTAAATTCGTACTTTAACTATTCGAAAAAAATTTTATTTTTAAAATATTAAATTATGCTAAATAAAAATTGACAGTGAACTATTTTTATTCAAAATTTCATAACAAATCATAAATGTAAAATTTTACCCTAAAATTTTAATATGATAAATTAGACATAATTATAAATTAGTGTATTAAATTTTATAATTTTTAAAAATATTTGATTAACTAAAATAATTTTATCATTTAATTATTTTACAAAAATGAGTTATTTTCTGAATCCTAGAGTCAGATTCAAAAAATTATTAAAAATTAAAAACATAATAATTTTTAATCAACCAAAATTCATAATAACCGTAATGATGTTTAGTTTATTATTTAAAACAGTTTTAATAAATTTAAAATACATAATTTTATAAAATTCATAAATTGAGTTACTGTTATAATATTATTTTTGTAAAAATTTTATTTTTTTCCTAACTATCTCTTCACAAATAAAATTTTTTTAATTTCTTAATCATAAAAATTTAATCTCAATATCATAATTTTATTATAAGATTTAATCATTACATTCTATAAAATTTAAAAAAAAATTAAAATTACTTATTACTAATAACAAATCTAAAAACTAATATAAAATAAGGAAAAGAAAACTTATTATTTTCTTTTCTCTATTTCTCTTTTCTTTATTTCTATCTCTTACTTTTGTCTTCTTCATTTCATTAATACATAATATATGTACAAAATAAAATGTACCCTTGAAACATCTTGTATCTTCACTTTTTTTTCTCAGTATCAATTACACTTACTAAGAAACCCAAACAACCTTTCCTTAAACTCTTCCGAGCTTATAAGGCATAAATTATCCTTGGCATTAAAGATAACTTAACACTTATCAAATTGAATTCAGGATCACCAAATGGCTAAAATACTACTTCTTTCTCAAAATATTTAGCATTAGTATGATAAATAAACAACTAATCCATAACATGAATAATGTCAAAATCATATATTTTTAAAATAATCAAATTTGCCAATAACACTCTATCCCTCAATTTAATTTTGCACGATCTTAATACATCTCTAACGTATAATATATTCCCTAAAGTAGTTCTTCATCTCACGATGCAAGTGTAACATTTAATCTTTTAACAAATGTGTGGGATATAAAAGAATATATAGAACTTGAATTAAAAAGTGTTAAAACATATTTTTTAGAAATAAAAATTGTACCTGCCACCAAAAAAGGAGAATCTTTTACCTCCTACCTACTAAGGGCATATACTTTTGCTTGAACTCTTTGGTTTTGCTTAGATTCTCCATGAACACTTTCTGTCTCTGGATAATTTTGAATAAAATGACTAAATTTTTCACATTTGAAGTAAGCTTCAATCTTCTTATAACACAATCCTGTATGATTTTTGCCGCATGTCTCATAAGCTAAAATGTCTCGCTTGTTTGAGTTCTCATTCCTCTATTTTTTTTTCCTTTCCACTTATTAGATTTATTCATATTATTAATGCAAGGCTTTTTACCCAAAGAGTTGTGGACTACTTTTTTAGCTTTAGATGCTGTTACTTCCTCTTCATCCTTAGCTAGCATTTGAACTTTCTGTAGTATTGCACTATATGTATTTAACTTAAGTATTGAGATTAGCTTCCTTAATTCTTGTTTCAAACTTCTCTTAAAGCGTTTGGCTTTACGTACTTCCATATCTATTAAATGAGGAGCAAATCTAGACAACTCTTCAAACTTTCATTCATATTCCACCAAAAGTATAGAACTTTGAGTGAGTTAAATAAACTCTACCTCCTTGTCATCCTTCAAAGATTGAGGAAAATACTTCTCATTAAATAATTCTTTAAATCGAGTTTATGTAATCTCATTTGTATCCGTATTGTGAGACTTGCTAGATATTTCTCACTAATGTCCAGCACTTTTCTTGAGCATGTAATTACACATGTGACTCGTTGATTATCTGTGCAATCCATAAGTCGAATTTTTTTTTAATTTTCGGATCCATTCATTAGCAACTAGTAGATTTGTTGAGTTTTTAAAAGTTGAAGGTTGAACCTTTTCAAACTATTTCACTATATGTATAGTACAATATTAGTGCTCACATTAACATTGGTTGCTCCAAGTTACTACTGCTATATTATATTAGTAATAGTTTGCACAAAATTTTGAATTATTACATTTTGATCAGCTTGATTTTTCGTTGCACTTTGATTTCTAATTGCTTCCCTAGCAGTAACATCATCAATTCTAGTAGTTTTCTGATTTTAGGCGATATCTCAAAATTAATTTTTAACCACAATAAACAAATAAAATGAACAAATAGAAATGAGATAAATTCATGACATATAACTACACATAAAGGAACGTAACCTAAGGATTTGACATGCTCCTTGCTTTCCACAATTATTCAGTTAAATATCTACAGAATTCTAAATCGTACTTTAATACCAAACAGTAACACTCCCAATTCTAAAAGATCAAATAATACTAAAACATTCAAAAAATTTATGACTATGAAAATTTTTTTATAATTTATAAAAAAACTTATAACAAATTAATTAGTCAAATATTTCTAATTATGAATAATCACAAATTTTTAAAATAAATTTTAAAACTAAAATAACAAATGAAAAAAAATTTTTCAAAAGTCTTAATATTTAATAAGTCAACTGATAGTAAAAATTTAGTAAAATCCATCCTTTAAATGCAAATCTTTTAATTTTCTAAAATCACAATAACTATAATGAGTTTTAAGCTCAGTAAGTATTCTAGTACTTTTTTTCTATATACATAAAATATATATATGTCTATATATAATATACCTATATGCAATGCATGCATGTGATATGGCATGAGATGAAATCATGTTTGCTTTAAAAATTTTGTAACATTTAAATACTATAAAAACTTCTTTCAAATTTTCTAGGAGTATCTCACTTCAATTCCTTTTTAGTAGAAGTTTATATATATTTATCGCTGAACGAGCCAATATTATCTGTAGATAATATACTATAAGTAAGGTAAGTATAAGTGAGACAAATAATTTTTAATAAAAAATAATAAACATTCATACCCAAATGTAAGAGCCACACCCTCATCCTAATTATCAGTGAGTTATGCCACATGCATAAATATTTTTTTGTATGAATGCGAAGACCACTATATTTAAGGGTATCCCAAAAGTCTCTCCCATATCAATGAAATAATAAATAATAACAATAATACCAAACCTGAAAGAATAACCATATTAAACAATAAAAATTTCATATAACTTATAATTGCTTACTAAAAAAGTAATTATTCGATATTCTAACACACAAAACTTTACTTTCATGAGTACTTTTCTTACAAAATTACATTTTTATTATTTTAAGCACAATGCATATATTCATGCTTAAATACCAATGCACGTGACATAAAAGTAATTATAATAACATAATCATTAACAATTATAATCATAACAATACATATATTTATAAATAACCACATGAATATATAACAATATAAAAAAAAACTTTCATAAGAATTTATAACTAAAAAAATATTCTTAAAAATATATTCAAATATATATATATATATATATATACACACACACACACACGTTTATTGTGATTCTCTTTTAAAAAGTCGAGTATACTTACCTCTTGATGATCATAATTAAAATTAATTTAAACACTTTTACCTATAATAAAAAAAAATAACATTCATAAGGCTTTTATACACTTCCACAAAATATATATAATCTCATTAGACCTTAAATTTCCCATAAAACTAAATTTTTTCATAGTCTAAATTTTATTATTTATCTTAACTGTATTATGCTATATGTTAAATAATCCCCAATCAATAATTTTTAGAAAATAAAATACAATTTTAAATATCATAAAATTTTGCAAAGATAATAAAGACATACAGACTATAAGTTGTTTAAATTTTTAAATCTAAATTCATACTCTATTTATTGAAAATAAATATTATTTTCAAAATATTAAACTCTACTAAATAAAAATTAATAGTGAACTATTTTTATTTAAAATTTCATAACAAATCATGAACATAGAATTTTGCTTTAAAAATTTAATAAGATAAACTAGACATAATTATAAATTATTATATAAAATTTTATAATTTTTTAAAACGTTTTGTTTTACTAAAATATTCTTGTCATTTAATTATTTTACAAAAATGAGTATTTTTTTACATCCTAAAGTCAAATTTGAAAAATTATTAAAAATTAAAAATATAATAATTTTTAATCATACAAAATTCATAATAAGTGTAAAGATGTTTAATTTATTCACTTAAAATAGTTTTGATATATTAAAAATATATAATTTTATAAAAATCATGAATTGAGTTACTTTTATAATATTATCTCTGCATAAATTTTATTTTTTCCTAATTATCTTTCTACAAATAAATTTTTTTAATTTTTTAATCATAAAAATTTAATTCCAATATTACAATCTGATTATAAGATTCAATTATTATATTCTATAAAATTATAAAATAAATAAAATTATTTATTACTAATAGCAAATCATTAATCTTAAAATCAATATAAAATAAGAAAAAGAAAACTTACTATTTCTCCTTTGTTTTTTTCTTTATTTTTGTCTTTTACTCTTACTTTCTTTCTTTTTCTCAATCCATCAAAATTTTAAATACAAATCAACCTTTCTATTTATATTAGTGTAAAAAAAAAAATCACAATTCAATCTTTAAATTTACTCTTTTTATCTATTTGACTCCGAACTTATAATTTATTCTTAAAATATTTAATTATTTCCTATATAACACATATATCCTCAAAAAATATAACTTATTATTTATATAAGTATATAGCATATATTAAAGAAAAAGAGGGTATTACATATACTTGTATGATTGATGCAACCACGTGAAATATGAGAAATTAATGAATTATTATGTCATTTTAGTTCTTTAGGGATATAGTGATTAATAGTTTAATGATATTTTCATTGTTACCTTAAAAAAGGCAAATAAATGCAATTGAGATACTTAATTATTAACCTCAAATATAATTTCTATTAATAAGAATAATAAATTTAGTTGGAATTAATTTAGGTATATTAGAATGCTTTTAGAGTTTTATCCTTCTGGTTTCATATAAAACAATTACTTTTCTTTAGCCATTATTTTGAAGTCATTAGCAAATAAATTGGCGTCTTATTCATTTAGAGAATATTAAAGGTAGGAAAAATTGCTACTTAAAATATAAATAAACAATCTTTATAGAACGATACTCAATTCATCACTTTATAACTTGTTTGCAATAACATATACTTGTGTTGGTATATTTTCATAATAGATAAGGTTCATAATCCAATGAACTTAGAATTTCACTCTCTCCAAGTTGGATTAATCTTTTAGCTCTTATATGACTTAATTTATAATGCCATAAAATTTTAAAATTTGTTTCAAAACGAATTCTTTTGTTTGAAATATTATTGACTGAACTATAACCATTCATTTTTAAGACATAAAAACCATTTGTAGGTATAGGTTTACTAGCTAATATATTACTAAAATATATTATACATTCATTTTCATTAAACTATGCTATATAACCTAATTTACATAAAATGAAAACAAAAATGATGTTCTTACTAACTTTGGCAAAATATAACACTTTATATAACTTCATAATATGTCTTAAAGGTAGTCTTACTTGGCAAGTCCCTATGACCTCTACCAAACTTTTAACCCATTTGCCATTTTCAAAATGATTGCCCTTTGACATCTTAGGACTATTTTGAAGTATTTATAAAGACAAACATACATGAGATGTTGCTACTGAATCTATTATCCAAGAATGATTATTTGAATTAATGGTTAATTCAAATTCAATTACATGACAGTAGTTTATAGTTGCTTTAGCCTTCTTAAGACTATCCAAATATTGAGGACAATTTCTCTTATATTATTCATTTATCCCATAATAAAAACACTTTCTTTTAGGCTTTGCCTTTTCTATCTTGGTCACACTCTTTTTGAAATTCTTTTTCTTAGGTCTAACTCTTAGGCCGGCCTTTTGTTACTTTTTTGGCCTTTTATTGGCCTTACTAGTTAAAGTTATATAGCCATCTTGATGTCCTTTTCCTTTATTGTTTTATTTGTAAAATTTTTGAAACTTATTGAGCAATTCAAGAAGAATTTGTCTATTTTATTTAAATTATAATTGGTTATAAATAATTTATAACTTAGAGAAAGGGATTATAGAATCAAATTTATTTTGAGACAGTCAGGCATGGTTACCTTATACACATCCAATTGCCCTAATCTATTGATCATCTTGATTATATGATTATTTAATGGCATTCCTTCCTTACACTTCAAGTTAAAGAGGGATGCATATAATTCATACTCAACCACTCTAAAATTCTTGCTATACAACTCTTATAAAGTGACTAAGATATTATAAACACTTGAAACATTTTCATACTTAATTTTTAACTCTTTACTTATTGAGGCCAACATGTAATCTTAAGCTCTTTTATTATCCTCAATCCATTTTTCAAATATTTCATGCTTTTCTTATTGAGAATTAGATTCAATTTTGCGTGGTAAAGTTGCTTCTAAGATATAAGCAGACAGTCCATGTGAGCTTATTATTATTAATTCTCATCAAAAGTTATGTTGTCAAACATTTATTTATTTTTTTGTATCATTCATTAAACATTGCTTAAGACATTATGATCTTAGTTTGATTATTAAAATCCAAAGAGCAATTGTCGTATGGAAAATTTATTTAATAAATATATGACAATTTTTAATGCATGCATCCATAATAATAAAAGTAGAGATAAACTGCTTAATAGAATCCTAACCATATTTAATAAGCTTAGACAAGTTTTTACTACTCCATTTTATTGTGATGTATTTTGTATAGTGTATTGAATATCTATGCCATGTTTTCTAAGGAACTTAGGAAATTAACCTAAGATTTCCCAATTTCATCATATTTTCCATAAAATGCACCATCTTTGTCATATCTAATGACTTTTACTTTTCTATCCATTTACCTCTTAACTTCTTTAATATTTTCAAAGTATTTAATTATTAAGATTTTTCATGTAATAAATAGGCATATTCATAACATGAAAAGTCATCAATAAAAGGGATAAAATCTTTTTCTTTACTAAAAAATGAGTATCAAAACACGACATATAGTGGTATGTATTATCAAGAAGTTGTGTGCTTTTTGTGGCTTATTTCTTTATATGTTTTGCTTGTGAAATTGTTAAAACGTGATATAGAAATAAAAGTTTATGGATTTAATTTGTGAAATGGATGTTAGCCAAATGAGGAAGGAGTTGAATGTGTGTGATTGTGAACTTAGAATGTAATGGTTGATGTGTTATAACATTGTATTAAAGTGTTAGAATATATGTTTGAAGTGTTGTATAAAAATTTGAAATTTGTTGATAGGGAACCTAATGTGATGGATTGTTTAGTGATAATTTAGGCATGACTTTAATCCATTCATTATTAACATAATTGTTGATTGAATTATAAAGAAAATTATTTATAGATATTGTAAATTAAGTAAGAGAAATATGAAATTGTAGTGTGAATGTTGAGTATGATCAAATGAGGTAATATGCTTGTGTTTAGTTTAATGTTTTGATTTGTGAATGAGATGAGTTTAAATAAAGAATTGAAGTGTTGGAATGGTGTAATTGGGGTATTGAATTAACAAATTAAAGTCATGATGTGAAAATGTTATTAAGGCCAAATTTGGAGTTGATGGTGGATGAAATAACTTTTTGCAATTTCGATTTTCTTGTAATTTTTTTTAAAGTTGAGAAAAATAGAGGTATTTTTAGGAAAAAACTTCTTCAAAAGGAGTACTCATAAGCCATATTTGCTGCATGCTTGTTTAGTTTAAGAGGGTCTCGAATGTTTTATCTATGCAAGGTAATCCACCTTATATAGAAATTCTATTTTTTTACCCTGTTTTGTGAACTAATTTTGAACCATTAAATGACCTCTAAATTAAGTGATTCAAATACCATTAGAAAATTTAGGGAGTCTAGTTTATTTCTCAAGTAATAACTTTATAGAATTTCAACTTTATCCTATTCAAAATTATCAAATTACTTTTAAAGGTTGGTTTTGATTAAATACTTTATAATTTTTTATAAATAGTTTTATGTAGATTTGATCTTCAATATGTATATCCACTTAGAGACTTATATTCATCATGCATGCATATGATATATTGGATAGGTTGTCATGTTTAGTTTGTGTTATTGGACTTTTATTAATAAAGTTATTGAATTATAAAGTGTTACCATGGGATTTCATTGATGGAAATAAGATAAATAGTAACAATTACAATAGTTATATATTAAATATCTTACTTTAACTTTGTGGTGAATTGATTGATAAAACAATGGTGTTTATATTTCGAAAATGGTATATTTTTGCTTAGGAAGTTTATGTCGAAATTTACCAAATATGGCAACATATTTGAGAGTGTATGTTTTCTATTAAATTTATATTAGAATATACAATGAATATTTTGGAAATGTTTGTTGTTGTAAATTGATTAACATTACTAAAGATAAATAATTCCACTTAAGAATTGAATATTAAGGTTCAAATTAAATTATTGGCATAAACTATTCACATATAACATGCGTTATCATACATTACATTGTATGAGAATTAATTGGTGATTTTTTTTTTTTTTTGCATTCATATCGCCATTAATATAATAAACAAATTAAAATATAGGCACAAGTACTTAAAGTAAGGATTCACAGCAATAAAAAAATTTGCATGAGAATTAATAAGGGAGTGCACACCTTACTTAGACTGTGAGTGGATTAATTTTGTTAATAAATTATTTAAAATTTATACTTATTTGTTTTTAAAAACCTTTTAGAATTGATGAAAGTTTTGTAATATATGAACTAATTTAAATAATTATGTTAGTTTATGAATTTTGGATTATTTATTATTTATACGTATATGGTTTTGATTTATGGAAATGTCCCTTGAAGTATTGATATTTATTTATTATTTTATTTATGGATTTGATATATAGGTAATAAGGCCAGTGGGCTAATATTGTTGTATACTATAGGTTGATAGGTAGCATATGGTCGAACTTATGTTAATGCTACCTTAGTGATTAAGATTTTCAATTACTCTATGGCAAAATTGGGTAAGGTAACCTCTAAGTTTAGGCATTAACTGAGACAACAATTTTCAAGAGACCTATCAGTGATTGGTGTTAGATAGATCAATACTAGATTAATTTAAGGGTAGTCACAAGTATCATCACGTGACTATTCAGGGTCAATATCTGTGATTTAGAAAAATGATTTTATTAAAAATAATTTTTAAAAAATTTTTATTAAAAATAAGTTTTCTAAAATTAATTATTTTACGAAAAAGTAATCACTAGTACTCTCAATTGTTATCCACTGCCAAGGTAATATTTAAGAAAGAAAGTAAGCTCAAATTTTTGTTACCAAAAAACTCCACTTGTTTGAATTTTATATTGTATAAAAGATATGGTTAAATGATTATAGTATCTTAGAGTATTTTTTAGAACCTTTATGTTTTGTTAGTTCACTCACTTAATATATTTTATACTTACCCTCCTTATGTCACTATTTTCAAGTTAGGTCTCCCGTTACTTTTTTACAATTGTGGTATTTTGATATTACTGCATTACTCTAAGTAACTAATGTGAAATATTTTGATATTTTAATATCTACTATAAATTAATACAATAAATCAGAATTTTATGCAAGCTGTAACTAATGTGATGTAATGTCAACCTCAAGTAGCCAATATTAATGCTAATCATAATGTTAATATTATACATAAGTGGAGTAGTTTAGAAAGCTTCAACCTTTAGCTTTTAAAGGTTGAATAAATCCTTTTGTTACCAAAGAATGAATTTGAGAATTGAAAAAAATAATTTGCCTTATAGGTTGCATATATAATTTGTAGGTCACATGTATGACTTACATATTCAAGGAAAATGCTAGTCACGATGGAAAATGTCTAGCAAGGCTTAAAATATAAATGCAAACATGATTATCTAGGCTCAATTTAAGGAATTGTATAATGAGAAATAGTTTTTTCAATATTTAAGAGATGACAAAGAAGTAAAGTTCATTCAACTTACCCTAAGTTGTATGTATTTGATGAAGTATGAACAAAAGTTTGAAGAGTTATTGAGATTTGCTCCTTATTTGATGGATACTAAAGCATATAAGGCTAAACAATTTGAGACGTGTTTTGATTTAGAGTTGAGAAAGTTAATCTTTATATTTGAGCTAAATACTTATAGTGTAGTGCTATAAAAGGCTTAAATTTTAACTAAGGATGAAAAAGAAGTAATAATATCTAAAGCCAAAAGGTTAATTCACAATTTTACAAGTAAAAATCCTTGGATTAATAATAACATGTATAAGTTTGATAAGTGGGAAAGAAAGAGAAGTTAAAGAGATGATAACTGAAATAAACAAAATTTTTCACCTTATGAGACGTGTGAAAAAAATCATACAACGTTGTGTTATAAAAAGATTAGAGCTTTTTTCAAGGATAGGAAACTTGATCATTTCATTCAAAACTATTTATAGATGAGAAGTAATAAAAAAGGATCTAAAAGAGACCAAAATGCTAAAGTAAGGGTGTATACTCCTACTGGGCAAGATGTGGAAAATTCTCCTTCCATGGTCGCAAATACAATCCTTATTTTTGGACACAATGCCTTAGGTGTTTTTAATTGAAGTTGTACACATTCACTTGTGTCTTATACATTTGTTAGAAGATTGAATGTTACACCTACATTGTTAAATGAAAAGTTGCATGTGAGGACTCCTTTAAGGATTTGTTATATATCAAAGATGTATTCAAAACATAAAAAAAATTAAAATAGGCGAAAAAGTATTAATGATAGACTTCATTATTTTCAAAGCATATAATTTTGATGTTATTCTTGATATTATAGTTGACTAATGTAGCTACAACTTTTATAGATATCAATAATCTTATATTTAAGAATTATCAAAATAAATTTATAATTATATTTATTGACGACATCTTGATATATTATAAAAGTAAAGAAGAGCACATAGAACATTTAAGGATTGTGTTGCAAGTTTTAAAATAGAATCAACTTTATACAAACTTCAAGAAATGTGAATTTTGGTTAGACTTTATTGCCTTTTAGGACATGTTATCTCTTTGAAAGAAGTCTTAGTGGATCCAAGTAAAATAAAAATGGTGGTGTACCCTAGATTAACTAATGTTAAGTAGGTTCAAAGTTTTCTTAGATTGGTTGGATATTATAGGTAATTCGTTGAAGTTTTTTTAAAGATAACCACCCCATAACACAACTAACATATAAGAATGTCAAGTTTCGTTGGTCAAATGAGTGTGAGAAAAGCTTTAAAAAGCTGAAAAATTGATTAATGATTACCTCAGTGTTAACTATTCCTTCTAGGTCTCGTGGATATATGATTTATAGTAATACTTCTCGTAAAGTACTCAATTGTGTATTGATGCAAAAATAAGAAAGTGGTAACTTATGTTTCAAGAAAATTGAAAAGTTAAGAGCAAAACTACCTTGCTCATGACTTTGAATTGGTAGCAATTATGTTTGCTCTTAGTATTTGGAGGTATTTTTTTTATGGAAAAATGTGCGAGATATATATAAATCACAAAAGTCTCAAATGCTTATTCACCCAAAAGAAGTTGAAAATGAGACAACATCAATGGTTCAAATTTGTCAAGAATTATAATTGTATAATAAATTATCATTCAGGGATAAATTATGATCTAGGAAAAGCTAATGTTGTTATAAATGCTATAAGTAAAATGTTTGTAGGACATATGGCAATATTAATAACAAATCAAAGGTAAATTCTACAAGTAAACTAGTACATACACACAATGAAAAATACTAAAATTTATTTGCTTTCCAAATTTATGTGACAAATTTTAGTGTTACATATATATATATAAATATAATGTAGTAGATTTTTACATACCTCTATATTAGAAAATTTGCTAAATCACAAATACAAATTGAATATCTCTAAGTTTCTATGATATCCACATGATCAAGAATAAACTTAGAGTGCTAACTCTTGTGTTCTTGAGTGTTAATTATTTTTATATGTTTTTTTTTCAAAAGTAAACACGTAAAATAAACTCTAGATACCTACTATAAAATACAAATATTATATATTTATAATACTATTTTAAAATTTTAGTTTAAACTTAAGCTATTAGGTTGGATTTTCTTTTAAAACCTAATTTAGTTTAATCTTTACATTATAAGTTTAGTCAAATTCAATAACTAAATAGTTCAATAAATTATATATACATTTAGGATTATATATATATAATTCAATTTTATAAATTAACGTCACTATTATTCTCGATCTTAATATGTAACTTAATAAGTTTTTATAACATTAGTAACACTAAAATCTAATTTTAGTATTATAAAAAATGAACGGTGTCTAAAAATATATCACAATTACCTAAATAATGAGAATATTAGTAGTTTGACACCACTTTATTTGTGACCAATGTTATTGTATAATTCAATTATTTTATTCTAAATATCTTAATTAAATACAAGATATAAAATGTGTCACTTTCGTATAATTTAATTTTACATTTTTTTGGATATTTTGAGTAGATTTATTCTATCAAATGAAGTCCACATCACATATCAACTTTATTTTGAGTATGGTCATGCATTCTTATATTCTCACTCAATCAAAATACTCAAAATATCACTCCCGTTATATAGGAGGAATAAATTTTATTTTGATCACGCACATCCCTTTACACAAGTCATGACATATCTAATTATTTTTTTATAGTCTATCTTGTTATAAATAATGTTTGAAAATATCAAAAATATATCATTCTCAAATATGAGAACTATAGTAATCTCAAATTTAAAGATCACATACATCATTATCACTATGAAAATCACTTATAATATTCATATAATAATCCATGTAACGTTCTCATAGTAGATAGGTCTAATATATTAGTTCACTAACTTGTACCCATATGTTGATTTGATATCCAATATTATAAAATACATATGTTATCATCGGTCATTATACATACTAATCTTTATGTATTATTATTGTTATATTCACAATATTGTTTGATTAGGAATATTTAAAAATAGTATTTAATTAATTAAATCTATTATTTTAAAGGTATTATTACGTTTATTAAATACACAGATATACAATAATAAAATAACAAATGATATATATATATATATATATAAATTGACAATGTTATGATATATAAAAAATAAATATACTAAACATTTAAAAAATATTATTAAATTAAAGGCATATACCAATAAATTTTGTTAGATTTTGAAAAGTTGAACATTGAAGTTATAAGAAGTGACAATCATGCATTTAATGCACACTTATCCTTACATTCCATTATAATAAAGAGAATTTAAAAGCACAAGGTGTTGATAAATTTTTGAAAAAGATCATGAATGCAGTTATAGCAAATGAAATATTTGGACTCATGTGCATGATAATGGAGAATTATGTTTTAAGGTTAAGCTTTGTGTGTGCCTATAACCATAACTTGTAGTATGAAATTTTATTTGAATCACATAACTCTTCGTATACCATATATCCGAGTAGTATGAAGTTGTATAGAGTCTTCAAGCTATTTGTTAGTGGAACAATATAAAGAAGGAAATTGCATAATTTGTTCAATAATGTTTGACATGTCAAGAAATCAAGGTAGAACATAAGAGATTGTCTAGATTATCAAAATCTTATTAATTTAAGAACAAAAATAGGAGCATATAGCCATGATATTTTTGTTGGGTTACCAAACATAAAGAAGGGTTTTAATGTGATTGGCTGGTTGTTGATAGTTTCACAAATATTTCACATTTCACTCTTATGAGAATTGCTTATCACATGGATAGGTATGTATAAATTTATATCAATGAAATTATGAGACTACATAGAATTCTTATTTCTATTATCTCAAATAGAGATCCAAAGTTCACATTAATATTTTGGAAGAGTTTGCACAGAGCTATGGTTACGAAATTAAAAATTAGCTCTGTACTTTACCCCTAATCTAATGGATAATCTCAAAGAACTATTTAAATTCTTAAAGATATATTATTAGCTTGTACAATGGATTTTAAGGGTAGTTAAACAAATATTTATCACTTGTCTAGTTTGCATACAACAATATTGACCAATCTATAATTGGTATGGCTCTTCATAAAGCTTTTTATAAAAGGAAATGTAAATCACTAGTGCATTGGAATGAGGTTAAAGATTGGAAATTTGTAGGACCAAAGATAGTACAACAAAATTACATAACAAGGCTTGTAATTTAGCTAAGAAATTAACTAGTTTGAAACATAAAAATGATAACTTCTCAAAACTCAAGAGAAAAAATTTTTAATTATTTCCATCATTGTAGTAAAAATAAAAAATAATATATTTATATTAATTTTAAAACATAAAGTTGCAAAAAATACCAAAAATACTCTTAATTATGATATATACATTAGAACAGCCTTGAAATATACTGAAATAGAGGTTTTTGTTTACCTTAAAATGACTTTAGAAAAAGCTTGTCATTAATATACTGTGCATTCTATAACTATTTTCAGATCAAAAGTTATGGCCTTCAAAAGTTTAATACTTAGGAGTAATTGACCATGTCAAAGTATATGAACTAGTTGAAAAGATAAAGAAAAATAAAAATAGCTCAAAGTAAACAAAAGAGTTATGTAAATAGTAATTAAAAAAAATTGGAAATTAATTGTATGTGGTAAGGTATTTTTGATAGTTGCTCTAATGAAGTGAATTATAGAATTTGGTAAAAAAGAAAAGTTAAACCTAAGATTTATTAGTCCTTTTGAAATACTTGAAAAAGTAAAATATATGGCTTACAGACTAGCTCTTCCTCTATCACTATCTGGAGTTCATGTTGCATTAAATACAGTCATGTTATATAAATATATTCCTAAATTAACAAATATGTTAAATTGTGAATTTCTCTAACTTAAATGTGATCTAACCTATGAGGAAATATCTATTCAAGTTTTCAATCATAAAAAATAAATGTTGCTTACTAGAAAGATGTCTTTTGTAAAAGGTTTATAGCAAAACCACTCGATAAAAAAAGTAACTGAGGAACGAGAAGAGGAGATGTGAGAGAAATATTCCTAATTATTTTAGTATAATATATGTATAAATTTCGATGACAAAATTCTTTTACAACATGGAGAGTTGTAATACCCACTTTTTCTAAAAATATATATTATATATTTATGTGTAGATAATGAGTTATCTTTTATGGGGGATATTTATATAATATAAGAAACAATAAGATGTTTTAAGAGTAAGTTATAACTTTGGGATAAAATATTAAGGACTTAATTAAAATTGTACATTCATATAAATAGAATAGTTTAATTTGTATTTAGGGACTTGGCCGAGTTGGGAGAAAGAAGAGACAAAAACAAGTGACAAATGGAAGAAAAACATAAAAAGAAAATGGAATAAAAATTGTAAGTTTTCTTTGTCTTTTATATTTGTTTTTAGTGTTCAAAATTATTATTAGTATAATATGCAATTTTGTTATATATGTTTCATAAAACATGGTGATTAGAATTGTACAATTAGATTATGATGATTAGAGTTTAATTTTTCATAATTAAAAATTAAGAATTATTGTTTATAGAAAGATAATAGACAAAAATAAAATTTTTGCATAGATGATATATGACAATAGTTTAGCCCTTGAATTTTATAAAATTATATGTTATAAATTTAATAAAACTAATTTATATGAATAAACTAGATATCTATAGGATTAGTACAAATTTTGTTTCATTAAAAAATATAAAGTTTACAACATTTAATGATTTTTTGAGTTGGACCAAGGATTTTAAAAATTATTTGTTTTTGCAAAATAGTTAAGTAATGAAATTATTTTAATTAAACAAATGTGTTTAAAAAATTATAAAATTTTTCATACTAATTTTCAATTAAGTCTATTATATCATAATAAAATTTTAAGTTCAATTTCTTTCTTTAAATGGTTATGAAATTTTGAATGAATGTAGTTCATTGTCGATTTTTGTTAATAGAATTTTAAAGTTTTAAAATTAAAATTTGTTTAGATAGTTAATGAATGAATTTAGAACTAAAACTTTTATTACCTTATTGATTATATTTCTTTATTATTTCTGTAAAATTTTATAATATTTGAGAATATATTATAGTTTCTAAAAATCAAATATTGGGAATTACTTAATATATTTCTTAACATTATTAGGATAAGTTATCTTATTTTATTTAGAATATAAAAAGACTTAATTTTATAATGTGTCAGAGTTCATATTTTTGTTAGATCTTATGTTATGTTTCTTAAGTATTATGTTATAATTTCATTAAAAAAATAATGTCCTTTAGGGAATAAAAAAAATTTCTTTAGACAAAATAAAGTCATTTTTGACAAATTTAGTAATATTGAGTTGTTGAATATATTGAATGGCGTTAGTTGTAATATTAAAGTTTAATGAGTTCTATTATGTTTTATAGTAATATATACAAACCTTACGAATAATTATTTTTTTATTATTAGTCAAAGTGTTTAAATTAGTATTTTTTGTGATCGTCAAGAAATAAGTATACTAAACTTTTTAAAAATAATTACATTAAATGCATCTACGTGTTTGATTGTATTTTTAGAAGTATTTTTTAGTTATAAACTATAATAAAAGTATTGATTTTCACATTACTATGAGTTATGTAATTGTATATGTGAGTGCTTATAAGTTATGTATGTTGCATTGAAGTATGAATATAAGTATTATGTTTTAAGTGATAAGAAAGTAATTTCGTAAGAAAAATAGTTACGAAAATTATAATTTATGTTTTAGGATATTGAACTTCACTACTTGTTTAGTAAGCACATACAAGTATATAAATAGTTTTTATAAGTGTAGTCATTTCTTCAGAGTTTGATATTATTATTAAATATTATTCAATATTATGAATTGTATGGGAGAGACTCTTGAGATTACCCTTGAGTATAATATATCTTAACATTCATGTGCAGATGTATTTGTGCATGGGAGAAGATTTACTACTAATTAAAGTAAGATAGTGGCTCTTATTTTCAAGTATGAACGTTTATTATTTTTAAAAATTATATACCTCACTTTAACTTACCTCATATACGGTATGATATTGATGAGTAATATTAGCTTAATCAATGATAAATTATACGTAAAGTTCTATTTAGTGATAATTAAAGGAGATTTTCTTAATAAATTTAAAAAAAAGCTTCTATAGTATTTAAGCATTATGAAACATTTGAAAATGATTATGTTTTTGACTCATACTATAATATACACATGCATTATATATTTATGTTTATATTTTATTTGTTATGATTCCAGATAATTGAAGAATTATGTTACAGTATATAAATTTAGCTAAACTTTTACTATTTCTTGTTCCTTGAGTTTTAGGATTTTTAAAATTTTTAATTTATCACATTATTGAATTACATTATTTATTTTACAAGCTTATTGTTTTTCATGATTAGAGATAATTAACCAGTTGTTTTATTTAAAAATTTTAATAAGTATTTAATTTTTCTTAATCTTATGTGCTATGTAAATGATTTTACATTTTCTTGAATAAGGGGCTTTACATTTTCTTCTTATCTTAACCGACAAAATTCATGATATTCTTACAATCCATGAAAATTTAGTTTCCCTTTTTATTCTTTTGGGCATTCTGAGACTAAAAGGAATGTTGAAACTTTCCCTTTCTTATATCTGTTCGGGATTCATGCATTCACTAAATATGTTTACATGTAAATTCAATAGTTCGAAGTTTACAAGTTTCATTCGGTTTACCTGTGGTCACTATTGCAGCTGAGCTCATCCGGTCTAACTCACACTTACACAGACACAAAAGATGATTTTCATCCACAACCATATTTGATGTGATATAGAAATGAAAACCATGTAATTAGAAAAAGAATTAAAAGAGATTAAAAGAAAATTATCTAGCACTTCTAAGTTTATTCTAAATAATTTTTTTTGATAATCATTAAAAATAATTGATTCCTCAATTTCATTACAATATTAATAATAATTTACTTAATGTGATTATTCCATGAAAAATATATAATGCTAATAAATTAATATAATAAATTATTAGTATTATTAATTGATTTACTTTAGTATTATTTATGTTAACAAAGTAAGCCTTGATGATTATAATGTGAAGTATCATATATTTAGTCAAAAATATATAATACTACACATGACAATCATAAAAAAAAATATCACTACGGTTTAGTTACTATATTACTAACGTGGTTTTATTTGAAATCTTGTCTGAAATTTGTAACAATTTTAATTTGCAACAAATTTTATAAAAAAGTACACTTATTTCTCCTCTAACCTTAAATTGACTAATTAAAAAATAAATATATCCTTAATTTATTTATTTTTATAACTAAATTTTAATTTATTTATTCTTATTTAATTTTTGTATTTTTGAATTTATTTATATTAGGTACTGATTTATATTCTAAACTTTAAATATAATATAAAATTTTAATAAACTTAAAATAAATACTATTGATATATTATTATATTATTTAAAAAATATTTTATATAAAATTCTTAAAATTTTACAATACAATAATTGCGGCATAAAAATATCCTATTTATTAAAAATTAGAAAACTTTATAATTGTTAATTATTACTATTTAAAAATTTTATATAATAAAGTTATTTTCTTAATATAGATAATGAATTTTATATGGAATAATGAGTAATTCTAAAGTAATTTATTAGAGAATTAATTTCTATATATATCTAATTAAAATTTTTTTAGATAAATATTATTTTATTTATTTTATAAAATATATTTAACAAATTCTAAAAATTAAAGAAGGTTAAGTATATGATTTTACTTGTAAAGAATAAATAAAATAAGGTATATTTATTTTTTAATTAATCAACTTAGGGTTAAAGAGAAAGTAAGTATATTTTTTCACAAAATTAAATACAAAATAAAATAACTCAAAATCTCAAGGGAGGTAATATGATAAAACCCTTGTTACTAACACGGGAAAAGAAAAAACAAAAAAGAGTGTAAGTTGATCTTCAACATGCACATCTTGGCAGCCGTGATGACAATGTGAAACATTTGGCTGTTTAATGACAAGTCCGTTGATCCTGATGTTCTTGGAGTTGGTAATGCTTAATGTCTGTACTTGCCCACAATAGATATTCTGAATTTAGTCCGGTACTGAAGGAAAAAGACTATGAAAAGGAAAGTTAAAAACAAAACTATGTCATACCGTCTCTCCATTGGGACAATTGCCTCCTGCTGCCTTGCAAGCCAACAAAGAAGACCCTTTGGCATCCAGAGCTCCACCAATTATGGTAAAAACACCGACTTCTTCGAAGCTAAGCCAATTGTGAGCTTGATCCAGAACACGATAATCTGCCGGAGACACCAGTGTTCCATCAATCCGAAAAGTAACATCCGAGCTTTTGCGGTCACCTTTGAAGGCCCCAGAACTAAGGAAATAACTGCCTTTTGGAAACATATATCGTCGTTGACTCTGCTGTGGCACAAGCTGCAGCCCATGCTTTGGCAAATGCTTGGGTGGAATCAGTTACACCTTTGTCTTTAGCTCCAAAACTTAACGCATTATAGTTTATTGTTGTTGCAGATGAGGAATGAGCGTTAACAAAGAGAACGAAAAGAAATACGTGCAGAAGACTGTAGAATTTGGCATTTTTGCGGAATATAAATAGAAGGAAATTAAGTGAAAGAGAGATGAATCGAATGATGTTAGCTTGGAAGAAGTTGAAGTAAGAAATGAGGGAGAGTAGCTGATGAGATGAGAAAAAGTTGAGGAGGCTTACCTATTTATATACAATTATGGGGATGTTTGGATTAGATAAGAAGGAATAGTGTAGATTTCAAGAAATACAAATGAAACTTGAAGAAAGCAGCGCCGGAAAGAGCAGCTCTCAGACATGTACCTTATCCTTTATAGATGTTACTAAACTCCTAATGCGCAGCCTAACAAACGTAGTAGTAATTAGTACGTACGTGAAAAATTATAGCTAGTTTTACGTGCATGATTTTTACTCAAAAGCATTAGAATTAGAAAACAGTACCCTCCAAAAGGGAAATATAGAGCATTGGTTTAGCGTTTTACGTAAATAAAATCTTATAACAATCACCGCCCATTTTCTTCTTCAATTAAATTTTCATTTTACCTTTAAATTAACCGAAATGATTTATTTAGCCATAGCTATATATGGAAGCACAGGAAACTGGTATAGATTTCAATTTGATGAAGAATAATTGGCCCGCCCACCAATTAATTGCTTAGTATTTAGTTGTCAGAGGCGATGGACGTGGGGATTAATCAATTCAGGTATCCCTCAATCCTGAGTATATTATTATTCAATTCCATTCATACCGTTTGACGAGTTCCCTTCATTATCACGGTTCCTTTTAAATTTTTTTCTTTTTAAACTCTCTCTTTAATTGTTTGTTGATGCTAAAATGATTTTATGAAGAACATAATCGATGATAACTAGCTTATTGATGATGCCAAGAAGATATAATTATAGGCCGTTAAATCTCTATTACCAAAAGAAATGGTCAAATAATTAAAGTTGCTGTTAAATTGTCATAGTTATTATGGTAAGTTTGGCCGTCTTAATTTCAACCAAGTCTCGGTAGATTGAATCTGACATTGTCATTAACCATGTAACTTGTTACGGGCATTGCTTCAGCAGAACTTAATTGAGCGTGTGGCATCTATTAACTGAATTATTCAGCATTAATTCTTTGCATGATTAGGACTCAAGCAACTAAATTAACTGATCATTTACTTGTAGATTAAAAAGTTTAAACAATGCTCACTTAATTAATTATCGTGCATGTGATTGGCTTCTCAACTCGTACATTTTGCAGGTTTATCATTTCTAATCGTTCAACGCGGAGCTATTTAGCTTCCTTGCTTGCATTAGCATGGACCTTGTTTTTGCCTATTGCATGCAATAATCTAATCGGATCAGCCAAGAGAAAATGTTCACTTAATAAATAGTTTATCACCGCCATTGAAGTTCATGGATTAATCAATTATTTTGTTTTCTTAAATCTTGAAATTCATCATCATCCTTAGCTAATAATATTCATTCATAGGACGTTCAAAATGATAGTGAAAAATTTAATTTCCAAGTACAAATATTTTCTCCTAAATTGATGGAAATTCCTGGGGATGGTTTGCCGAATCTTCCTAATAAATGAAAAGCAGACGTGTTTTCTGGTCCTCTCAACAAACTTGATAGATGTAAAACCTTGAAAAGCTGAAAACAGAAGCCTGTCAAATCCGATCCGAATCCGCCCTTCGCAGCTTCTCCTCAGTTCTCTGGTCCGCTTCGTTCACACTCGCTCTTCATTGCCAATGTCCTCCTTACTCTCCCGACGTTCTGCTTTCACTCTAAGAAGCTCTCTCAGCTTTTCTCCCCGCCGCCATCACCCCAAGCATGTTTTGTAGGAAAATCGTCACCTCGACCCACGAACAAATATACCCACTGATCAAGAAATTGCAAACAAAACCGTGCCGAGTGACTGCCCTTGCTATCGGTGAAGATGGAGACGATTTGAGCAAAGACGGAAAAGAATAGAATGAAGGGCAAGCTCAAACTTAGGTGGAGTTTAATACAAGGCATTACGGTTTACTGTGCCAGAGTATAACATGGGAGACCCGTCCTTCCAACAGACAGTATAAATATTCAATTAATAAAATAAAATAAATTTATTTATTAATAATAAATATAAAAAATTTTAAATAAATTTTATTATTTAATTAATATAATAAAATAAATTTATAAAATTTATTTTAATTTTTTTATTTTTAATGAATAAAATTTTTTATTTTATTATTTAAATAATATTATTATATTAATTATAATAATTTACTAATAGCCATTCTCAATATTTTAGCAGCTCAGATCTTGCTTTTTAACGTTATGTACGCGGCCTCCGAGATGTAGCCTCAAAGCCCAGTCTTTTTCAAGCAACATCATGTCTATTTTTGATGCACCGGCGTTTGGCATTTGCTCTGTGTCAATTAAGTACCTTTTTTTTTTTTTTGAGTTACACTTCTAGTTTTTAATATAAAACAAAATTGAAAACCCAGTTTTGTTTTCTATTTTGGTGCAAATGTTGTCTCCTGATAACAGTTGACACCGCAATTTTTGCAGTTTATTTTATGGAAGGACAGAAATTCATGAAACTATCCATCTTCTACTTTTCTTTGTGGGTGCTGTAGCCTGTCTTGACTACAATAGACTTGGCCAATTTAAATGGTTTATCTTGACATCGATTTTAATAGAGTACCTCATTATTCAAACGATCATTACTTTTATATTTTTCTCCTTGTTAATTAAAGATTTTCTTTATAAGAAAATGGCCTCACGATAATTTCTTGCAATTGGTTGCTACCAAGAAATTTGGTGCTTGCAGCATAAATTTCAACCTTGATTGCATTTGTTGAACAAGCATAATTTACGCTTCTTCTAAAAAGGACAAGGCATTCATTGATCTTATAGGTTTTTACAATCAAGATTTGCATAGTTTTTGTTTGAACAAAAAACGAGAGAAAAGTAGAGAGAAAATTTAATCAAAAAATACTTTTTGCCTAATGAATGAAAAGAATACAAAGACCCATTTTTATACTTGTTCTTACTTCTAAATTCTATTGAAACTATTAAACAAATATATTCTTCTAACAGTCTCCTTGAATTCCAAAGATCCAACAATGCAAGCAATGCATTCTTTTAACTAACAAGCTAACAGTTGCCTCCAACTAGTAAATCTTCTTAAATGGCCTTATTCAACCATATTTCTTAGCCTTAATTCGTCAAACTTTCTCCAACTTAATCTAGCAATATTCCCTCGCTAATCGCCATTGAATTCCCTTTAATAACTATAAGTTTTTATCTTAACAATACTTAAAAATACTCTCTAAGTTTATGAAATTAGATATTACAAACTTATAATATTTATCAAATTATTTTTTTTATTAGCTCACAAGAATAATATGAAATAACTTGAACAATACAAAAGATAGGAAATAAAACTTGCAGCAACATACTAGCTTTTTTCCTTTATTGCTCTCTTTCAACGTCCTTGTAGAAAAGACATAAAACAAATATATGTAACAAAGCCTAGCCTTAAGATGTGTGCAATCTTATTTCTTAAACAAACAAAGAATGTGATTTCTCAATTAAAAAGAGTTTTTTTTTCTAAATATAACTCTACTTATTCTTTCTTTTTATTAGTTAAAAACATTCCAAACTAAGTTTTTTAAATTAAATAAAATATCATTAATGCCTAACATAACAAAAAAACCTACAAATCCTCTCTTGTGAAACTTATTAAAAATGTGAGTGAACAATGTCGCATTTTAATGAACAATAACCAATATCAATCAAAATTGCATGTTACAACAACACAGTTAAACAAAGTTTTCTAAAGAATGTCAATAATACAAACTAATGCAATTCTTAACATAGAGTATTCAATTTGTTACTTGCTTAGTATACAATTATAAGTTTATAAGAAGTTTTTATAAGTATAATGATATTGCAATTGTTATATGTGATAAATATTATTATGTGTACCGTACAATAAAAGAGAGACTATTAATGTGCCTTAAAATATAGTATTTCTTTACGTTCGTATGATGGTGTATTTTTGCATCTAGAAGGATTCATCGCTAAGTAGAGTAAAAGAGTGACTCTTATACTCTATCACCTTCAGACATGATTGTTTATTATTTTTGAAATTTTAAGACATACTTATGCTTACCCACATATAGTTGGTCATCAATGAATGGCTAGGCTCAATAAATGATATAAGATAAATAAAATTCTACTAAATAGTAATTAAAATAAGATAATCCTAATGCATTTTTAGAAAAAAATTTCTAAACTAATTGAATGTTACCAAACTTTTTGAAATGGCTATACTTTTTGTCTTATGTCATATTTTTTACATGCATTATAAACATTAAGTACATATTTTCTTTATACAAAATATTAATATAATTAATGAATTTAACATTTATTATAATTTTCAAATAATTTAAGATTGAGTGAATAATTGATGAATTTGGTTAATCTTCTATTGCTCCTTGGTTCTTTAACTTTTAGGACGTTTATATTTTCAATTGATACATTATTAGATTACATAATTTTTTTTAGATGACTCGTTTTTATCAATAATTAGAGATCATTGGCTACTTTTATATTCATGATATCTTAATAAATACTAAATGTTTCTTACTCAAATGCATCATTTCATAATTTTGAGTAATCGTTGAAACCTTCCAAATTGGGGAGTGTTACATCAACAACTTTACGATGGCTTCTACAAAAATTTAGCTGTAAAGATTGCTGTCTAATGGTCGATACTTTTGGCTGATGCTTGGAAGCATTTGTAGCCATTTGGGGGCTAAAAGCAATAGCATTTGTGAACTAGTAATTGCAGGCTTGAACTGATACATGTTAAATTTAGTTTTTATGTCGCATATTTGTTTCCATTTTTGTTGTCTTATATGAAGCATTTAGTGCTGAGTCAAACTGATTAAATACAGGTCCTTGGACGTATGTCACTTGCCACTCCAGTGGCGATATGACGCTAGCATGGTGCAAGTAATTCGACATGGCATTAATAAGTTTTTATGCGTTCACATCCCTTAGTTGCTCACGAGGACAACCTACGATCTTTATTATATTTGCAAAAATCATGCAATGAGTCTGTCGTCCCCCGTGAGAAACTCTGGAAGTTGCCATCCATATTTCGAAAAAATTCTTAAAATAATCATATATTTAAGAGAATTAATAAATTTAACTAACCTTTATTTATTCTAGTCGTGAATAATGATTCAAATAATATTACTCTCATTACTCATCAAAATGTTAATAATATAATAATCTTATTCACTTTTATAATTAATGACTAATGTGACATTTTAATGACAAAAATATGAAATTTGTTTTATTTAGTAATGGCAAGTTTATTTTTATTAGTACTAGGTAATATTAAATTAAAATTATATCAATTTAATTAATTAAAATTGTAATTATTAATCATTTTAATTAATTATTTATTTTATTAACAATTTATAGAATTAATGACATTAATTTAATATATTAATATTATAATATATATTACAATATTTATATATTAATAATAATATTAATATGTATTAATATAAATTTATAATTAGTATTTATTATAAATATATTATTATTACTATTAAGTAATATTAATTATGAAATAATTAATTATAGTCAATTAATAAAAGTGCAAGCTTGCGATTGAAAGCCTGCAAAAGTGTTGCTGCGATCGCAATAATTAATTAATTATATAAAATATTAATAAATTAATTATAATATATAATTACTTAAATTTTATATTAAATTATTAATTAAATATTAACAAATAATTAACTAAATATTTAATTAATAACATAATTATTTTATAAATTAAATAATATATTAATTAAAATTTGTTGTGATGCTGCCAAGTTATGTTCGCAACAATTGCCTGCGATGATGCCAAGCTATGATCGCAGCTTTTTGCGATGATCATGGTGGACCTGATCACAGCTTTGCCGTAAATGAAATTAATTAAATAAGATGAATTTTAATTATTGATTATTTTATGAATTAATAATTTATTTATTTATTAACATTTAAATAATAATTTAAATACTAATCGCAATTCGTTACCTAAGGATCCTGGCCATTCCATCGCGTTCAGGCCATGATCGCAGCGTTTGTTGAAATAAGGGGCCAAGCCATGCCAATGTCGCACCAATTGCTGCTGAAAATTGAGATTCACGGTTCTTTTATTTCTTTTTTTTTTTTCTACAAATTCTCTTCAATTAATTATTGAACTTTTGAAATTGAGGATTAAAAAATTAATTGGAAATCTTTGTGCGCGTGGAGACCCGTGAAGTGTTTTAGAATTTGTACGTGGGGGCGTCCTGTTTCATTGCAAATAAGGTAGAGACGAGTATTTACGAGCTAGAAACCTATTCTTGATTTTTAAAATTTAAAATTAAAACCTATCCTATTTAATAAAATATTCTATTTGTTGATTTCCATTGAATTCTATTTTAATTTTAATTCTAAAATTAAGTATCATGTTTATTAATTATTTTTAACAAATTTTATATTGTAAAACTCTTAAAATTTATTTAAGTATAATATTACTAATATTCACTTAAATTATAAAATTAATTTAATAAAAAAAATTTTAAAAATAAAATCAATGATATTAAGTTACAAAAGTAGTAAAATATATGAACAAAAATTTGAGTGAAAGAAAAAAAAAAGATACTAAAAAAAATTAATATATAACAAATTATTTAGAAAATATTGTACTATTACTCGAATTAATGTTACATATTATAAAAAAAATTAAATTTTTATAAAAATAAAATTATATATATAATAAAATTATATTTTATATATATTTATTTATGATAATTATTAACTTGTTTAATAATTTTAAAATAAATATATGTACAACACATTTTTATTAAATTATTATATAAATAATATAAAAAATTAAATTAAATATATATTATAAACATATTAATTAATTTTTTTACATTGATCAATAGCTAAGAAGTGTTCTCTTTAATAAAATTACTAATTAAATTAAATATAAATATATTTTATATAAGAGTTATATTTATAATAATTTAATTATAATTTTAACAGTAATTTTAGATAAATGTATTTATTTAAAAGTAATTAAGTTAAGTTTTTATATATTAATAAATGTGATTAATAAAGTGTGCAATTCGAAGCATGGGACTCAGTAGTAAGTGTACAAGCATTTGTTTAGGAGCTCCTATGTTGTTCGAGTCCTTCAGTTCTCTGCTCTATGGAATTGGAATCGAATCTTTACCTTATAAAATTAGGATCGAATCAAAATAAATTGATTATTTACTTTCTAATACTAGAATCTAATTAAAATTAATCTGTTTCAGTTCAAAAATGAGACCGATGAATCTGGTTCTTACAAGCTTTTGAGTTGACCCAGAACCGCTCTGAAAAGAGGAAGGGTTTTAGGGATTGTAGAAGCAGAAGAGAAAATTTCGTGGAATCCGCCGTTGGTTAACCAACCTTGTAATAATTACAAATCTTGTAACAATCTAGCAAAATCATACACGTCAGCACGCCATACCGTAATACTATAGTACAAATGATCTTCCCACTCCTAAATAAATATATAAATAATCTTAGGTACTTTTGCGATCGCAACTTCAAAGTTGCCATTGCCTTTAATTGTGCAATCTCTGCTTTAAAGTAGCATTCGCAGCCTTAATAAAATAAATATAAAAATATTAATATATAATTAATAAAATAATAATTATTAATTGTAAATAAATATTATAATTAAGTGAATAATAATTACAAAAATTTATAATTAATTTATTTAATTAATTAAATTATTAAGTAATTATTTTTAGTTAATATTATATTATTTCTTACTTAGATAAAATAATAAATATTAATTGTAATTAATATTAAATTTAAATTAATTATTTAAGAATAATTAATAAATAATAAATATATAATTAATAATATAATACATGTTAATATTATAATATTAATTTAATCTTAATAATAATATAATTAATTTATAATATTAATTAATTTTGCCACGATCCTCGCATTGCCACTTCAGTGAAAATTGCTATAACATTTATTTAATTAATTGAAATATTAGTGAACAATTAATAATATAAATTATTCATTAATTATTAATTATATATTCATTAAATATTATAATTTTGTAAGCATGAGAGAGAGGAAATGGCTGTGATCATGGCAGAAAAAAATTGGGGGAAAGGTTGCAATCATCGAAAAAAAATGGAAAGAAAAGACTGCGATCACGAGGGTGAAAAAATATGCGATCATGAGGGGTGAAAATTTTATATAATTAATTACTTGTTAATATTTAATTAACATATAATCACTCTTTTAAATAATTTACATAATTAAATACCTATTAATATTTAATTAACCAATTATTTATATTTCATCATCTATTTTATTTAGTAATTATATAAATATTAGTTATTAGTTATTTATTAAATATACTATTATTATTAAATAATTGTTATGTATATTTAATTATTAATATTTTAATTAATGATTATTTTTATATATTTAATATAATAATTAAATATTATTAATAAACTAATTGATAATTAAATTATTTTAAAATTTAATATTAATGAAAATTTGTAGTTATTTATTATATATGTCATAATAATTTAAATAATTTTTATAAGTAATTACTTGTTTTAATATTTATTTAATATGTCATAAGATTTTATAAATTTAAATATTAAATTACTTCAACTTAGTGTTTGAAAGTGAAAATAAAGTGAGAGTGAAAATGTCAATGCCCACGAAAGAAGAGTGATTTTTGTTTTTGTTACAAAGATAATATTGTTTGAATAATTAAGAATGACAATTGATGGTAAGAACGAATTAAACTGATTAGTTAGAATTGTAAACTCTCTTAAAAAATAAGATTATTTTAATTTTTTTTATTTCTTTGATCCTTTTGTGAACTACTCAAATTTAAAATGCATTGCGTTCGAGTGTTTGGGTCTTAGATTTATATATATATAGATGTGTTGTATTCAAGTGTCTAGGTCTCAGAATTATATTCATATGTTGCGTTTCAGTGTTTAGGTCTTAGAATTTTATATATATATATATATATATAAATACATTGCGTTCAAGTGTGTGGGTCTGAGAATTATTTATATATATATATATATACATGTATATATTTCTATAATAAACCACATGTCTACTTGTCATTGATCTATTTTTGTATCCCAATTTCTAGAATCAAAACTTTAGTATTCATCAATAGATCCTTGGGGACACCAGTACACAAATTTAGTCTTAGAAATAAATTTATTGTTAATATGCAAAATTTATATTTGTTTTAGCAGTTGCCATCAAAATAATTTTACTTCACTTATTTTTGATATTCTTTAAGTTTGGTAATTAATTACAAAACCAAACCCTCGAGTCACGATGATATTAAAACACGCTCAAGCCTAATACTTACCTGTTTTCTTGAAAACGCTATTAATTTAAGTACTAGAAGTAAAAGATCTTTGTTAAAATCATTCTCGAACTGACTCCAGGTTGAAGAAGAAAGAAAAAACACTAAAATGCGAATCTCTCCTCCAATGCTATGCTGATAAATTCATTTCTCTCCTTCATCTCAGAGTTAGCCCTTAGTACACGGGACACAGGCAGCTGGACTCTACACATTTTGGACCAAAATTAGTTTAACATTAAGTTTGATAAGAGTTCACACTTCTTGAACTCTATTAAGGTCGCCACCCCTCTCCAACTGATCTTTCAACCTACCACATCTTGATGCTCTTCCAATCTTGCAAAGTACTTGATAGCAACCTTTTCGTCTTTCATAACCATAACGCTAAATTTTGTCTTCTGGTCACTGATCTTGGACGATGCTGTTAAGTTGGTAAGAGAGCTTCGCATGTGATTTCATTAAGAATCTAGGGTAATACGGTCAGAACCTTGTAACTAGGAAAATTTTCAGTTTGATCCTTAATGTTTTACAAAATTACACTTCAATCATCTCATATGAAACTCTTTGAAAAACATTTGCTAATTTTTTGTATTTTATTTTATTAGGATTAGATCTTTGCAAAGGTTCTAAGAACATACGGCCATGATCAGTAATTATGAAATCGCGTTGACAGCTTGTGACTGTAAATCAACCAGCTGTTGGGTTAACTGGCCATTAATCGATGAAAAAAATTCCAACCATTGCCTGCCACAAATCTTTCATGGCCATAGAAAATATTTCGGCATTGCAAAAACTAAAACAACCCACAAAAACTATATATATGAACTCTCTTAACGTTACCACATTTGTGTCCCATAATCTTATTCTTTTGCCTTTTCTCCTCGATCTTATTAAACCTTTCTCTGTAAAACTTTTACGCAAAAGAAAGAGAAATTAATTAAGATTTCTCTTTCTTTTTAAAAGAAAAGATTATGGGTGCTTGTGCTAGTTTTCCAAAGATCATGAAGGGGGAGGCTGCAGCCGCGCCTGCTCCTGCGCCAGCACCGGTTAAGGAGGAATCTGTTAAAACTGTAGAGAGCACGGAGGAGGCGAAAGTTGAGCAGGAAAAACCAATGGATGATGAGGCCAAACTCCATTCTCTTGGGTCCTTAATCGATGAGGTAGGCATATACACATATACATGTTGAATTTATGATAACCTAACCTGTGTTAGCATATATTGTATGAATAAGTTTCTAATAAGCTTTTATTGATCGTTGGTTATATTTATCTGTATGCAAACATGAATCACTTTGCTTTATACCTATGTGAATTTCATTAGCAGGTTGATGCGAAGGAGGAAGAAAAAACTGAGGAAAAGAAGACAGGCGAAGAAGTGCCGGTGAAGCCCAAGGAAGAACAAGAGAAGAAGCCGAAAAACGAGGAACAGAAGGAGCCCAAGGAAGAGGATCAAAAGGAAAAGATGACACCAGCAATAGCTGCACCAGAGAAGCCCCAAGAAATGAAAAATTCAGAGGAGAAAAAGGAAGAGAATGATAAAAACTAATTAACAAGTTAAGAAGGCTGACAATGTAAACATGAGAAATTATTAATGAAGCTTGACGATATATACAGCCTTTGCTGCTAATGGGTGCTCAAGAGAATCAATGCAGAAATTATTTATTTCCTTTTATTAATTTTGTTTTCTATTGTTTGCAACAATTTTCATTTTCAAGCTTTCTCTGGTAGAATTTACATACTCATTTCCTATTCTGAATTTTGATTAAGTTAGCTGTCTATTTTATCATCATCAAAAATTTTTTAATCTTTCTAGGAGAAGAAAAGACAGTCAAACCCCTTAAATTTGAAGAAATTTAAACCCAAACCATGTTGTTTAAAAATTATTCATCTAAACCCTAACCATTGGAGTACACATCTCATTTAATTTGAATGACAACAACGGTAATGTAGTACCTTAGTTCTAACATAACACATGATATGATATGATATAAAAAATATAATACACACAAAATATGTTTTTTATTTTTATTTTTTAAGAAAAAGAGATTATTATTAAATGATTCTTGATCAAAGACTTCAACAAGAAGTTTAAACTTTTTCACAGAATATATTTGCTCAACAAGAACTCTAGAGGATGTTGATAGCAAATGGAAGATTGACTACAAAGAAAAATGAGAATAGAACTAATTTTTTGTTCGTGATTCCCGATTTAAATAAAAAAACAGAAAAAGAAAAAGTGAGACTTCAATAAGGTGTTTGATTTTTCATAAAAATATATTTTTTCAACAAGGCCTATAGAGGATGTTGATCTTAAATGACAATATTGGTTACAAAGAAAAAAGCAATACATCCTATACAATTTTCGAACTTAATGTTCTCAAATCATTAATCTGGTACTAGATGTAGCTTCTTGCAAATTTAACAATATGATAGGGGTTTTAGGATAATTTTTTGGAGGAGGCTCCTCCAAAGGAACTATCTCAGAAGTTTTAGGATAATTTTTAATATTAATTACATTCATAAACTAATTTATTAAAATAGCTACTTTATTTATTTTTACCAAACAAGCTAGAGATCTCATTTTTGGACCAAACCACCCTCAACTCAACAAAATAAAACAAATTTATTAAATATATTATTTACTTTTAATCAAATAAATAATTCCACATTCTTGAGTTTTTGGTGGTTTGATTGACTTGGTTGCGCTTACAATTTGTTGATTTTTTGGTTGTGTTTGGTGGTAGAAAATACATGTGTTGGAAACTAAATTTTGAACCGTTACACGGGACATGAAACTCACTCAAAATTCATAATTTCAAACCCGAACTTTAAAAATTCCAAATAGATCTCAATACTTATGAAATTAATTAATAATAGTAAACTATTATAAGGTATTGTATATTGATGCAATACCTTTGATTTTGACCACACTTTGAATTAAATATTTTTAACTGCAAAAGTGTGAGGGTCTATTAGATAGTTTTTATTTAAAATTTTAAAATCAAAATTTCAATCAATTTTGTGATAAAAATTCAACTTTTAATATTTTGAATGGACACATAAATATTTTTAATTAACAAATAGTCATAAAATAATTCAATATCTTGCATATTAATACCCACACAAATCAAACATATGCTTATGCGGGACTTCAAAAAATTTGTTAACTCCAAAAGCTTTTGGGTTCATTTAAAATAAAAAAATAAAATTTGTTTAATTTTTTAGCTGGGGTTATTTTCATTTAAATTTAATTTTTTTAGTTTGTTTAGTAAAAATATTATAAAAGTGATTATTTTAATAAATTAATTTACAAATATAACTAATTTGAAAACATTTCCAAACTTTTAAAAGTTTTTGAAGTTGGCCTTTTTTCTGATTTTGTGACTTCAAAGTAGAACGAAGGCTTTTGGTCCGACTTCTCGTTAACCACACCACTGTTGACACAATATTCACTGCATTCAGTAGACAGTACTTTTCGACCTGGAAGAGATGGGCCTCTTGAAATCAAGAAAAATGATAGTTGTCAAATGACTCCTCAACAAGTTACTCATTAATAAGGCTGGTGACCAAGTGAACATGGAACAAGGACCATCTCGAATGCGGTCTTAGCACTATTCTTCCCCGTCGTCTCCTGCAGAAGCTAACGTGTCCGCTGTAAAGCCAGTGACAAACTTGTGTAATTCTCCGATGCTTGGTATGATTATTTGGGGCTCTTGAATTTGGAGTTCTGCATAAAAGGAAAAGTTACCTGGGAAAAATAAGTGATGATCTGTTTTTCTCAAAGAATGTACGTACCATTCCCGTTTTAGAATACCGTTCAAATAGTAAAAGGTAATTTCTTATTCCTCCACCAGTTGCAGTTTGAATATGAATTATCTGAGAGTAGCTAAATTTATACATATATTCAGACATTTTTTTTAATGTAAAACTTAAAATAATAATGTAAAATTTAAAATAATTTAAAAAATAACTTAAAATTATAAAACAAAAAATTTAAAATACTTAATAAAAAATTTAAAATGTATAACAAAAATATTTAAAATATAATTAAAAAACTTAAAATAATTAAGAATAACTAAATTTAAATGTATGATTATATGAATGTATGATAAACAATCCCACTTTCTTGATGTCTAAAGAGGAAAGGTTATGTGGGTTATTTCCATTTTGAGATTATTTTCCTAAAGTGGTCTCCTGTTTGTTTGATATTTAGGGTGACACATTTACTCTGAATTTATCTATGCAATAAATATAACATTTTAAAAAGTTTTAAAAAAATTAAAAATATTTTCTTTCAAATTTAGTGTCAACAAACTAAAATAAATTAGTTTAGTTTTAAATTATTAAATCAAACCAAACTAAAGTTTTCAATTTAATTTGATTTAATTTATCATCTACAATCAATTGGATTTGAACTAGAATCAATAATCTTTCAATTGGTTTGAATTTTGAACCAAAAGACTTCATCCACCCCTAGTAATATTTCACCAGATATAAGATGTCTTTGGTCAATTTTAGGAGAAAGAGAAAAATACATCTATATTTTAACTAGAAAAAATTTCTAAAATAATATTATTCTTCAAATTATTTACATAAATAATCAACTTTATATTTTTTACTAATTTAGCTAATTTTAAAATTTTCAAATAATTTTACTCTCATAGAACCATTTACACTTGTCAACTTAGTATGCATTAATGAATATATATTAGAAAATATTACTTTGTATGACAAATATTATTGTAGCCCACTGATAAGCATTGTATTATCCTTAGTCTTGAGTTCAATTTTATACAACTATATTTTTTATTTTATTTATAGCTAACAATTCGAGCCCATACTTCTCCAAGTAAATGGTTATACAAGGTTAAATTTGTTCAAAAATTATAGAATTAGCTAAGTTGATAATACATACATACGTACATACATACATACATATATAATTGATTATTTATATAAATAACCAAAAAAAATAAGACTATTTTACAATTTTCTCTTTTATTTAGGACTATGAAAATTGTGTCACAATAATACAAATAAAGACAAATTGTGGCCCTCATTCTCATATAAATTACTTTACTATCAAACGATTGAGGAGTGAAAATGCACAAATTGTTATATTCTTCCATGTTATGTGATTTATGTGGACTCTCCATTTTCGAATATTGACTAAATGCATGCAATAAATTTCAGCATATGTGAATGAGGAGGTGCAATTCAAGTAAACCCATGTTCATGTCATATCGAATAACGCCTAGTAAAATTTTATGATGACTTGAACATAACTTATTTGTTATTTGTATTAAAATTTTTAAATACTAACACAATCTGTTTAATAAAGAGATAACCGAACAAGACACAACAACAAGATACAATTATTTATTTATTAATCGATAATTGTAATGTTGATAAGATAAGGATTGCCAACCCATTATAACCTATCAACTTATTTAAACGACTCAACTCATTTAATCCAATTAATCTAAATTTCATTTATTTAATCTATTTATCTGATAAATATAAATTTTACCTGTTTATTTCATTAACCTTATTGATATAAATTCTACGTGTTTAATCAATCACACTAAAATAATTAATATTAGTAATGTATGTAAAATAACATATAAACTCATCATGTTTTAATAATAATTCATAAAACTAGCATTTAATATATTATATATATTAGGTCCTTAAATTTTATAATAAAATAATTATTAAAAATAAAGTTTAATAAATTATAACAATTAGGTCTTTAAAACAAACTTTTGTAATTTGATTAATTTAAGTTATTGTAAAAAATATAAAATATTTATTACATTAATAGATATTAATAAAATACTATAATAATTTGTATAGTAGAATTGTAATAATAAATTTTGTTACATGATTTTAAAAATAATTTTATGTGCCCTTTAGTTTTATAGATTATTTAGTACAGTACAATAAGTAAATTAAATAATTACATAATTCTATCCAATACAAATTATACAATACATCCAATGTATTATACGTAGAACCAGTCTAAAAAAAAAAATTCTAGAAATTATTTAGATTACTTAACCTATGTAATCGTTATCAGAATTACATATTTGTCCCCTTTCTCATCGTTATCAGCATAAGAGAGCAATTGCGAAAGCAAGCAAAGAAAATCACGAGAGAGGAAAACAAAACGTTGGCTCTACTTTGCTCGGTATTTTTGGTAGTTTCATGTTTAGCCTAACTTTTGCCGCGTCAGCATATGAGCACGCATAAATCTTCGTAATAACGGGGGGCGCTGTTTGCTGGCTGCGGACTGCCTGGCTTTCTTTAACTGCTCAACCTGCCTAGCTTGGCACGCTTGGTGAAACATGCACACTGTGCGAGGAGATTTTCTTAGAATTATATTTAAACACGTGCACAATGCGTGGTGGCAGCTGTCGTGGTTTAACCACGTTGAAATTGAAAGGACAAGTAGCTTTAACTTTTTGCTGGTAAGCTTTAGGCAGCCACTTTCGTCCCTTCAATTTTAGTCTCCTGCAGAGCCTCCTCCTAGCTGTGGCTTCATGTATGACGTATAGTTTGGTTTAAGCCTAGTTTGTGAATTGATCGAGCGGGAAGTCGGAGAAAATTTTAGTCGGATTATGTGTACCACAATGTAACAGTTTTCATTTCAATATTGTATATAATCATGGCATTCACAACTGAAGATAACTACGACAGCACTCAAGGTCCACTATAAATTTAGGGTAAAATTGTTATTTCGTAATTTAACATCTCGAGCATTCATTTTTTTTTTTATTTTTTTTTACTGATATCGGGACGTATTATTAAAAGTTGTATCATTTCGACCTATTAATTCCCATCTTTCTAAATGGTAAACAGGATTCAACAATATTTTGGCATTAAGAAGAGATTATATAACATTGTATTTTCAATGTCGATAAAGCAAGCTATGAAATCTCTAATCAAGACTTTGATGGCCAATGCCATCGCGGCGCCGAGCTTGAAACGGAAGCAATTGGCTTTTTTGTCTTTTTCTCTTTGATTGTTCAGTGCGTTTCTTGGATATGTTAGTAGGTTTATTATGTCTGTTCTTGTTTGCGGGTTTGTTTGTCTTAATTAAGACAGGCGATTATCTAAAATTGTAGAAATAAATAAAATGCATGTCTCAGGTCTAGTGGGCAATTCTCTTATATTACCAGGATTCTGTGATAAACTTATGTCAGCCAATTTTATTAATTTAAAAATATATATTTTTAAAATAAAAAGATCTCTTTTAGTGTAAAAGTAATAAGAATTCATTACACCAAGTTGTTTTTGTATAAAATTGTGGCAGTCATAAAATAATGCACCTACATCAGCTAAATCTATTATAAATTAAAATAAAATTTTTATTTCATAATTTAAGTTTAGAATTTTTACGAGTAAAATTTGTGATAATTTTATTTTATAATAAATTTTTTAAAAAGACACGCTTACCTCTCCTAAACTAAATATATTCTTGATTTATTTATTTTTTTCTAAATAAAATCAAATTTACTCATTTTTATTTAATTTTTTTCTTAATTTATTTATGTTTGATACTAATTTATATTGTGAATTCTTAATAATATAAAAGTTCAATTAGCTTATAATAAATATTGTTAATATATTATCATATTATTTAAAAAATAATTTATATTAATCTTTTAAATTTTTATAATATAATTATTGTGATATAAAAATATTCTAAATAACAAAATTAAAATATTAAAATATTATTATTATTAATTAACAACCATTTAACTATTTATATAGTAAAATTATTTTTTAATATGGATTATGAATATTCTATAAAATAGTAAGTAGTATACCTATATATGTATGATTAAATTTTTTTAATAAAATATTAGTTTAATTATTTTAAAAAGCATACCTAATAAACTTTAAAAGTTAAATAAAGATAAATAAATTAAAATTTTATTTATAAAAAATAAATAAATTTATGATATATTTATTTTTTAATTAATTAACTTATAATTAAAGAAAATGTGAATGTATTTTAAAAAAGTATCTCATAGAATTGCGAAAATCTTTAGTCAAGGGGTTTTGAGAAAATACGAATGCGATTGCGATGGGAGCTCGACGGAATCAAGATTTGTAAAATGTTTGGACAGGAAGAAAATGAAGAGGAAAGAGAGTGCTTTTTTCTTATTAAACCGGAAAAATGAAATACAACTCTAAGTTTGTCACAAAAATCTATGCTAACTAATAGATAAAAATATAATAACAATTTCGTAAATTTTCGGAAGCTAACAAAGCAATCTGTTAGTTGTTAAGCTGACTAACTCCGCCGTCTATGCATGCGGCTACTGTTCAACACGTAACACCTCATCTTCATCTTCTGCATCATTTTTCAGTTTAAAAGCTGGTAATTTAGGTTCCATTCAGTTGATGAACGTTAAAATTACAACATAATACATATATAATAAAACTATAAAAGCCTCAAATACAAATATTTAACTATAACTACTTCTGTCTTCCTTCTTTTGAATAAACTAAAACTTCCTTTTTCTCTATTATTAAATATTTAATTTTTTTGACCATTACCAATTTAATTTTTTCGGTTCTATCATTCTCTATTCTTTCTCAATTGATTTTTATTTGATTTTGTAAATAATTTTTAATCCTACAGGGGTTGTTTTTTTCTGCATAATCATGTTTTTTTATTTGTTGTTAGAATATTATGACTTTACCAACAATAATTGCATCTGCAAAAAGAATTTTTTAAAATTAAAATTATTAAAATTTTATTTAAGATCAATAATGCCACGAAATGATTATGATAATTATTGAGAAAGATATATGATCAAAATTACAATATGAAAGATTTAGGGTGGTACCATTTTCATCACCCATCTTTTAACATAATTTTTTATTACAAATACACACATGGTCTAATTTAAACAAGGACAATTGAACTTGAATAATGGTAATTCTATTAATTATTCTTGAAACCCTAAATAATACACACCCATTTAATATGCAATTATTTATCTTATACTCTACATATTTTCTACTTAACATCAAATATAGTTGTTGTGAAAATTATACAAATGCAAGTGTATGCTATCGTAAACAAGTAATAAAGTAATAAAAAAATATGCTTTCTATGAATATTAACTATTTACGCTCTAAATACTAATTTATATTATCTTATTTTTTATTTTAATAATTTGAATAACAAGATGACTTATGCTAAAATAAATTAACAATTAAAATAAAATAAGTAAAGATAAAAACTAAGAGCAAACATAACTAGTAATATCAAATCGAACACAAAGCAATAATGAATAATTACTTAAAATAAAAACTCAGCAATATGGTATTTAAAGGAAACTTTATAAAGAACTTTTCATATGACCAAAATCCTAAGGTTTGATGCTAGAGCCATATCAAATTTCACTAGATAAAGAATGATTTACATTTAGTGATGTTGATTGGAAGAACTCTTGAACTTACCTAGAGTGACCCACTCCTAGTAATCGTTATTATTTAGAATTTTAAAACTTTCTCGTCTATAGAATTCATAAATGAATTGTTCTATAAATTAGAACTTTAACCACCAGTATCATTCAAAACTCTAAAAATTTTATGGTTGGACTGATGGAGAAAGAAAGGTGAAAAATTTTCAAGAGAAGACACTTAAATAAATCTTATTTAACAAGAATATGATTTATGTTTTTCTCTTAAGAAATATGAAGGTGAATGCTCCTTTGAGACATAAAAGACAATATCTTTACTCACAAAGTTAAAAAAATCCCTCAAAACAATATAACCTAAAATGAAAATATCAAAATCTTTTATCTTTCCAACATGTGTTCATATTAGGCTTGACATTTTTATGCTTTCTAGGTGAAATGTCGGCTTGACTACCACTTTGGCACAATGCTGGTGAAATTGGCTTAAACGCATGTGGCATGATTTGGGCCTGAGCTAATAGTGCCCAAAAAGTGCCAAGTCAAGTTCATAAGTGGCACTATGTTTAAAAATTTTCTTTCATATGGCTTGAGCACATGTTAGGTTCGTGAATGACACTATATCTTTGTTGCCCTGTCATTGCACTTGATTTGGTTTGCTTTATACCTTTTTGAGCTTAATATAAAACCATTATTTTGTCAAGAGATGAGCTAACAAGCTAATTCGCAACAAACTTGCCTTTTAGCCATTCTATGATAAAACTTTAAGCTAACATCAAAAACAACACTCAAATCTAAATTAAAAGTATTTATCAATCACCAAAAAGGAAATCTTGATTACAAAAGGCTTCAAACACTTAAAGAATAAGATACTACTTAACATTCTTAAAAGTCTTCTTTGAAATTTAAAGACACTTATTTTTTGACTAAAAACCTACTAATAAAACTAAGTGAAACAATAATTAATTGCAAGGGAAACCACAAGATGACAATATCAAAAAACATAAGGCATATAATCATAAAAAAATTTAACCTACTTAAACCAATATAAAGCATTTAATACATCAAAAAAAGAAACAAGTAATCAAAGAAAATACAATGAAAGTTGTAATAGTAAGCGTAAAAGTGCTTGATCCCCTTATCATTTAGTTATCTCCCTTGGTCCTTTAACACTAATATCTATTTATAAGTCTTTATCAGAGTCAAGATCTAAAACATTAATGCTAGCATCAGACTCATTGACATAAGCATCGACAAGAGAAGGATGCAGAGAGTGAACATGATTGTGGATAGAAATATGATTTTAAGGCTTAAGAATGATTTTAAGTCCTTTAGAAGATGCTTAAAACTTAACAAATACACACATCAGTACTAAGAGTAATTGAAAAAAGTAAGATAAAATAAACTATCTATCATACTTCAATAAAATATTGAATTAACATCTTTAATAGAGGAATTACAATGCAACTTAATATTAGTATTAATAAGAGTCCTTTTATGTTTCTTACGATCTAGTCCAAAATGTTTAATAAGGTTTTTTTGCATATTTAAATTGGAATATGACTATCTTATCTTTTAATTGTTTAACTTGCAAGACTAGAAAGAATGTTAGCTCATCTACCATGCTTATTTTAAACTCTTGTTTCATAACTTTGATAAATTGAAGTGCAAGAGATAAAATGGAGAAATAAACATGATATCAATAACATATATTTGTATTGCAATAATGTTTTTGTCTACTCATGTAATGAAAAAGCCTAGTCAACACCTCCATGTTTGAATCAATGGTTCACAATGATATATGGTTAATATATCATAGCATATTATAGGTGTTTGTTTCAATCCATAGAAAGCCTTTTTTAAGCTTATATACATATTCAAGATGTTTAGGATCAACAAATCCTTTTAGTTGTTCAATATAAGTTATTTCTTGTAGGATTCTAATAAAAAAAACTACTTTTAACTTTTATTTGTTATAATTTAAAGTTCAAGCTACATTTATAGCTAATAAAATCCTAATGGATTCAAGTCTAGTAATGGTTGTAAAAGTTTCATCACAATCAACTCCTTCTACTTGATTATAACTCTGTCTAATCAATTTAGCCCTATTTTGAACAATTATGCCATTTTCATGAAATTTATTCTTAAAAATTCATTCAGTACCTATGATATTAACATCATCCAGTATAGGCACTAACTGCCAAACATCATTTCTAACAAACTAGTTCAGTTCATCATGCATGACATTAACCTAAAACTTATCTTTCAAGTTATTTTTTTTTTTACCTTTTTGGACTCTTTTTATGACACATAGCTAGCATATGATAAATGATTTAGTACTTGACTACATAGTCTAATTCCCTCATTTAAGTCATTGATGACATTGCTCTTAGGGTGATTTGATTTAGCTATTGTAAAGGGTTCCTTAAATGAGTCAGGATCAACTCTTAGAGAGTCTTTGGTTGTCTTAGTTGAAAATATGATAAGCCTTATTATTTGTAGAGTATCCTAAAAAAATTCTCTCATTATTCTTTTCCTTAAATTTTTCTAAAGATTCTTTATCTTTAAGATGAAACACTTATTGCTAAATATATAAAAGTATTTAACAATTGGTTTCTTATTTTTTCACAATTAACAAGATGTCTTATAAATCTTAGGTTTCAGATAGATCCTATTAACTATCTAACATGCAATATTTATCATTTTTATCTAAAATAAGGAATAACGTTCTTGTTATAAATCTCACATGAACATCTCTTGAAGAACTCAATTCTTTCTCTCAACAATTCTATTTTATTAAGGTGTAATTAGTTCAAAAAACTCATGCTTAATTCCTTCATTGTTGCAATATGTTTCAAACTAAAATTCTTAAACTCTTTATTATGATCACTTCTAATTTTAGTTATTATGCACTTTTTTTAATTTTAAAGTCTTTTTAAAAAGTTTTTAGCTTATTCAAAAAATCAACTATTGTCGTGATATTATCTCTTCCCACCAAGACTTTGAGTCCTTGTTGGTTTCATAAACTCTATATGTAACAAATTCAAAAGTCATTTTTATCAAAATACTATGTGTTTTTTAATGGCTTGATCTAATTTGTTTGCCTGTTTTACTCAAACCATATATAATTTCTTGTTTTCAGAGTTTAGATAATCTTTTAACTAGATGCTTCTTAGACACTTTAAACAAGTCCTTATAATTCGCAGGACTTAGCCTTTCATGCCACAATTTAGCTGCATCAACTTAAGCTCTATTACATTTAAGAGAAGATTTTAGAGTAATTTCATTACAATTATCGATGTTATCTTTACTTTTAATACCCACTCCCCTTTAGAGTTATAAATTATACATATGTCCAAACATTTTACAACTAGATTTGCATCACAAAATTGATTTATGCATAAGAAATTAGCATTCAAGCCTTCTACAAATAAGACTTTTTTTAGGACAAGTATATCTATTAGTTCATTCTTAAAGAAATCTAAAAAGAGCCTTATCTTTACATATATGTCTAAAGTAATCATTATTTAAGTACTACACTAGAATGGTCATAACCTTAAGAGTTACATGCATTACAAAACTCTTGTTTTTTAAATTGTTAATAATATCAGTCAGAGATGCAAATCTCAAAATTATCACGCTGGTTTGATTAGCTAACTTAACAACTTAATAAGTAAGGTTATCTTGACCAATCCAAATCTTTAAGCTATTTGTTACTTTTTTTTTTTTCTTTCTATACACAAAGTAATTAGGATTAATGTGACATCATTTGCCATATTCATATTATATAAGTATAAACCTAGTTAAAGGGTTAAGTTTATGAGTTTCTTTCTTTTTCTTATTTATTGACGTTTGTTGAATTGTTTGAAGAATAATTTTTTCTATCTACACATGATTGGAATGATAAATCTTAGGATGAACTGATCAATCTTAGGAAAAACTTGAGATTTGTTCTGCATGTTAGGTTCTACTGCATCATTACCAACACTAGTAGATGATAAAACATAAACCAAGAAGTAAATGCATTATTGGCATTGGTTATGGTGGAGCCTAAGCCTTTTTTGCTATAGTTATTTAATATTTCATTTAACTTTTTTGGTCTCACTTAAAAATTTCACAAGTTGACATTTTGCATGAGTTATTTTATTATCTAAAGCTATTACTTTACTTTTGACTGTTAACTTTTCTTCCTTCAAGCTATCTACCAACTCTAACTCAATTAAATTGATTTACTTTAAAGTTATCTTATTGAGCTTCTTAAGCTTCATACTTTTATTATATAATTTATCTACAATAACACTAAAATCTCCCCTATCATCATATTTGTCTTCTTATGAGTTAGTATACTCAAATTTTATAAAAGAAACAAATATTATGAAATTATTAGTCTTATTATCTGAAGACTCATCACTTCCATCCTTAAAAAATCATCATTATTCAAAGAGGCATTCATAGCCTTTTTTCATGTTAAGTAACTTACGCATTCAATTCTAATGTGACCAAATCCTTCTCATTTATGACATTGCTTTTATCCTATCTAATTTCTTTAGAAAATTTTCTATCTTTTTAAAAGTGTTTTGACTATGGCTAGAAGAATCCTTTTTAACTTGAAATAACTTCCCAAACTTCTTAACAAATAAAAACATCTCTTCGTTATTAGATGATGAATCATTTGAATCTTTCTCAATCTTTGTTTTGATTGATTTAAGTGTCATAGACATAGAATTTTTTGAGGAATGAAGACTAAACTTATAGATTTAAAGTGACCTAATTAACTTTTCATTCTCAGTAGAATTCAAGTCTTTGCTTTCTTTTATGGCTGTAAACTTAAAATGAAATCTCTTCAGTGGCTTTTGAGAACTTTTCTAATCATACAATTTTTAAGAACCTTTTCTAGTAAAATAGAAAAATGAGTCACTATGTCATTATGTTTGACATATATTTATGAAAGGTTTTATCATCTTTCATCCTAATTTTTCAAATCTAGAAGTAAAAATCTAAAATTTAAAGTTTTTAACAATCTTAGCTCCTTATTGACTGGTCTCAAGGACATCACAAACCACTATAGTAATTCTAGATAAGGATATTTGTAGGAATAATAATTGCATTAATAATAACTATAAGAGGACTCTAGGCCTTTATACACAATGTCGAAATCAATCTCAAACCAGCTAAAAGGCATGCAAAACTCGACTAATAGAGGGTTTGGGTGTAAAATTACCATTCTTAACCCTATTACACCTAAGAGAGAGGATGAAAGGTGTTGTATATTCAAAAAATTAAATCTCTAATTTGTAAATTAAAATATGTTAAAATTTGTTATGTTTAGATGAATCCATTTTTATATATCTCAAATTATTTTGCTATCAAACTAGTAACGTCAAATCCAACATAAAGTAGTAAAGAACAATAACTCAGTAAAAAACATAACAATATAATATTGAAGAAAATATTATTTCATAGGACTAAACCATTTAAGCTACTATAAAAGCCATCTCATATTTCACTAAGTAAAAAAGACCTGTAACTAGTGTTTTTAATTATAAGAACTCTTAAATCTATCCCAAAACAACTCACTCTTTGCATTCTTTACTATTCAAAATTCTAAAACTTTCTCGCTTATAGAATTTATGAACGACTTGTTTATAAATCAAAATTCTAACCATTAATATCACTTATAACTCTAAAGGCTTCATAGTTAGATTTATATAGAGAGAAAATTGAAAAACACTTAAAAAAAATATTTAAGTAAATCTCATTTAATAAGAGTGTGATTTGTGTTTTCTCGTATAAAAGATAAAAGGGAAAGGCTCTCTTGATACTTAAAAGATAATATTTATCCTTTATATGCTCAAAATTCCCCAAAAAGGCGAAACTTAAACTAAAAATGTCAAAACATTTTTATATTCTTGACATGTGCTTGAGCATACCTTTATCCTAACATTAGCGCGCTCTCCAAATGTAATGCTGGTTCTAATGTCACTTGGGTGAAAAGCTGGCGTCAAGGTTTTGGGTAAGGCTGACTCGAGCACCAATTGGGCTATGAAAGGCATCAACCTTCTTATCATTATTGGCTAGAGCTCATGTTAAGCTCATGAATGACACCATGTCTTTATTGCCTTGTCTTTGCATCTTAAGTATACCACGCGTCACAAAACCCTACGACATAGACATCAACAAAGATAAAGAGTCATAATTCCAAGTATACCATGCATCACAATACCCTACAACGAGCCCTCCACTCTTTAGAAACAACAAATATATGACCGTGAGAGCCCTTGTATTAATATTCTGTCTCAAGTTAAACAAAAAATTTCACATCCCATCATCACAATAATTATCAGCCTCTACTACATATCAACAGCAACACACTCCCCCACAACATCGGCACTCCAAATCCAAACACAGACATTACCCAAGAACAAGAGCTATAATTCCAAGTATCCCAAGCATCAAAAAAACTCTAACGCAAGTCTCCGCTCTTAAAAGAACCACAAACATATAGCAGGAAGAGCCGTTGGACTTATTTTTAGTCTCATGTTTAATAAAAATTTTCACACCTCACCATCATAGTAATATCCACCTCCACCACTGCGTTGGTGGTAATACACACCCACCACAACATTAATAGCAATAGCCTCTACCACAACATCAATAGCAATAACAGACTCCATTATAGTAACAAATATCTCTACCATAATAGCAGCTAAATAATCCATTGCTTTAGCAGAAAAAAATTTATGTACAACCTCAGCATTAGTGGAAAAAAATTTATTGAAGATTGTTGACAGTCTACAATATGCAACACTTGAAGGACCTGATATTTTCCTTTGTTGTAAACAAATTGAGTCTATTCATTTCTTTGTTATCTGCAAGCTGCAAGAAACTTCTTTGTCATCTTCATGAACTTTTCATTTTAGCATGCAATTCATTTCTTTTGGCATAACAGAACTAACTTTGCTTATGGTGATTAGGGGCTGTGATTCGGATGATAGATGATCAGTTGGTGCCTTGTTTTTCTCTAAGTTAATCTTGTCGCTCTGTCTTGGAAGAAGCAACAAGTGGTGTTTAGATCGTCTACAGAGTCAGAATATAGAGCTTTGGCCTCTGCTTCTATCGTACTTTTAATCTTTGCATATGAACTTTCTATTTCTCTTCCTATTTTTTATTGTCATCATTAAAGTGTTACTGTTGCTCAGAATTCAGTTTTCATGCTAACACCAAACACACAGAGTTGGATATTTTGTGACAAGAATCTAATCAATGTGCTAGAAGTTCATTATGTTCCCAGCTTCGACCAGGTTGCAAATATACTTACCAAACCTCTTCCTCGGCAAACCTTTTCTTACCTTTGCAACAAGTTCAATATCTATTCTTACTAATACAAATAGTCAACCTATTTCAATTTTCTGTTAAGGTTCTGGATACAATAATTTTTTTTACCTCTAAAATTTATCTTATTTTCTAGTCTTCGAAACACAACTTTGTTTGAAGAACAAAGTTCAAGAGGCGTACACGATCTTTAGTTCAAGAGGTATACACCATCTTTTAAGTTTTAAGAATTTCAACAAGAGTTAATATATAGGAAAATAAATTTTAAATTACTGAGTTTGCTAGATTCATGATATGAAATAAGAGAAGATCTCATAATTGGAGAGGTTAAAATAATAACTGTTTTTCTTTTTTTCTTTAAATTCAAAAAGACGAGGTTGAAGTTAGTTGTAGTTATTCCAGGTTGAATTCAGCGGAATTCTTTGTAGACGTGCCATTACAGTGTTCATGGGCCGAAAAATAAATTTATTTCCAGACAAGTGCATATTGAGAAGATGGAGGAAAGATGTATGACGATGTCATAGTAGGGTGAAATTCATATATGATGTGTGGAATTTCACAACTAAACGTTTGCGATGTGAAAAAACGTGTGCTGCTTTTACTAAGAAAACTAGTTACGGAGGTAACCAGATTACTCTTACTACTCAAAAGGAGTTGTAGCAACCATATTGGCAGTATAATGAATAGTACCCGAAACATACTTGATCCAATAACAACTGAAAGAAACGGTCATCCTTCTTGTAAAAGGAAACAAACTAGGCATTTTTAAAAGGCCAAGACAAAAAGACAAAAGGAGGTTTCATATTACAAAAGTGGAGAGGTAAGTACCCAAACAAAATACTTTATATACACATATCAAGTGTCTGAAATATTTTTAACCTTTCCTGCTAATTTGTGTAGGATTCACAAAAAAACGACACATTGTCTTCTCAAGTGATTGATATAGTCCCAACGCAGGAGAGACTGCTAATACAATTAAATAGCAAAAATGAGACATTAGAGTTTCGTAACGTAAGTTATTTGTACTTTTTCGTATCTTGTTATCGTTTCATTCAATTAGTTTATATGATTACAGTAAGAAATTATAATTTGTCATATCTGTAGGTGCATGTTTATCCACATCATGTAGTCGGAAGTAATATTTGTTTGCCATTTAGATGTGATTCGTACACCGTAAGTGTTACTAAGGTAGATATCTGTTTATGCCTACCCATGTTTAATCTTTCTAAATGCGTTTGTTTTTTTTATTTATAATAGCATCCACATTAACCACTTCTACCCATGCTAACAATATGCGTTTGTGTTATCTTGGATGACTTTCGGAGGATCTCAATACTTAACTTTTAACAATTACTTCAAGAAGATCAGCAAGATGTTGACCATGCAAACAAACATAGCCGTGTAGACTTGGTGGATTGATTTTGAATTTATTGTGTCTTTGATTTTTCCTTTTCAGCATTGCAATTTTATTTATGAAATATTTGATATTATGATCATAAAAATTCTGTTACTTATTTGTTTTAGTTTAAAAAGGAACTTACTGTTGAACCTTTTCCTTTACAAGATTCGAAATCTTAAGCATTGATACCATTTAAATACGTAGAAGTGAGGAGGGTAGCAAGAGAGTTGACACTAATATCACAAGTCAGAAAATATAGTGATTTTGTCCACTGTATGTTTAAAATTATGGAAAATATTATCACGAAATCTTCGAGAACACATCAGACAAGAGGAATGTTTCACCCTAAACCCTAAAATCCCTTATTATCGCCCTATATATTCAATTGTTCCCAAGTCTGCTTGTGTTTTAATTTCGTCCGTTCGGTCTTCTTCAACTGTTAAGTTTCATATTCAATCGTTGTGCAGATAAAACTAATGGGTTTCACCAACAGCATGTTGTCGGCATTTAAGAAAATGGGTTGTATCAGTCAGCCGCGCGTGGAAGACACTTTGACTTTGCCGCCGGATCAGCCGGACGACGTTGAGACTGTTGACGGCCCTCATGAAATCAAAGAGGTAACTGAAATTTAATTAATCTTGTCCATTTATTTCGTTCGCCAGTTTTTTTATTAATGATATTTATTTATAATCCTAAGTGCATTACTACCGATATTTAGTTATTTTTATTTGTGTGAGAAAGCAGCTTATTTTTTTAATTATCTCATACACAAAACATGGAAGAAAAGCAATCGAACCCATAATTTATTTTTCCTTAAGAGTTAACTTGTATTTAATTAAAGTTCTAAAATTTGACTATCCGAGCAGTTTTCAATCTGTTTTTTTAATCATAGAATATTAATTAGTTTGAATCTAGTGTATCAAGTTATCCCAATTAATCAATTAAGTGATTTATGAATTATTTCACTCAACAGAGTGTTTGTTTTAGATAAACACTTGAGTATTTTAATAATCACCACAAAATTAGACATGTGAATACATTTATGTAATGGACTTAATATGAGATTGTTGAATTATTTCATATTAATTAATAATAATAAAATTTGAATGCCGTTATATATATAATTTTTTTAAAAAATTAATATAAATAAATCGATGTGATAATAAATGTTATTTGTCTTAATTCTTATAATACCTTTGGCAATTCTATTATATTATAACATTGATTTGTATGTATAGACTTTGTGCAAAAGTTTAAATTGTTAACTAAAATTCTAATAGCGGTTATTGCAATTATAATAAAGTATAAAATAATCTCATCTCCTATTATTATCTTCACATTCACGTACATGTTGGCAGACTGAAGAAAAGATTAACGGAGAAAACTCAAAGGAGGAAACCATGGAAGTTAAATCAGAACCCAAGACTGAAGCATCTGGAAATCCTCCAGAGCCAAAAGAAGAAGAAGAACCTAAAATTGATTTGGCATCTGCAGTTCCATTAGAAACAATAGAAGAAGAAGAAGAAGAATCACAGCATAAGACTACTACTGAAGAAGCTGCAGCAACAATGGCAGACACCAAATGTGAGAAAGATGAGGCAAACAATGGTAAGACTGGGGCGGCAGCAGAATCTTAATCTTCTTCTTATTACAACGTTACCATTTAAATTTTTATTTACTACTTTTTTGTCATTATTTTATTTTTCTTCTATAAGAATTCAAAGAAATGTTACTATAAGTCCCAACTTTACCTTATTAAAATTTATTTGAGTATGATGCGTTAAATTAATTATGTTATGTGATTTGCATTCAGCAAATTGTTTAGCTGTTGCTTGAAGAAATAGTAGTAGTAGTAGCAGTAGTGTGTGTGTATCTAATTAATTATAGGGTGTCTTCGTATGCAACCTAATTAACCACAAAATTCAAATTATAAATAAATAAAAAATTTATTTTTTGTTGAGTTTTTTCGTTCTTTTACAATGTAATACTGAGTATTTATAAGTAATTATTTAAATTTTTTATTTGTTTAATATTGGTAATAAAATGTTAGAAAAAATAAAAAAAAACTTTAGATTTCGCTATAATGCATCTTTGTAGTATGTTACACAAAGAGATAATATAAAAAATTTAAAACGATTAATAAAAGTTAAAACATATAGTATAAAAATTTTAAAATAGAAACGTAGTATTTAAATCGATTAGTATAAGAGCTGAAAAATTAGAATAATTAACGTAAAATTTAAAATATATTATAAAAAAATTTGAAATATAAATATAAAATTTAAAACGATTAATATAAAAAATAAAAAAAAAAACTTAAATATAATGTTTTAGGCTTCAAAATTTGGGGCAGCATTTAAGGTTATTTTTCTATCAAGAATTATTTTTTTTAAAATTTTTTTAAAAAATTGACTTTGATGAAACATTTTAAACTACAATATTTCTATTATGTGTGTACATTTTTAAATATATAACAGCATAAATGTTAAAGAAAGTATTGTTGCCACATGTTTTTATTTAGAAGAAAAAACGATTATCATTCAAGTTTATTTAGATATTTTATTTATTAATTTAATTAATAAAAGAAATGCTTCTTTAATTAATAACTGTATCTGTAAACACAATTCTTGTTGTTGACATAATAATTAATCACTTAGTTAAACATTTTGTACAAGTAACTTTTGTGGAACGAAATTTTAATTTTTTTGTATTACACATGTTTATTATTGTATGAGCAATCTTAAGTATCTCTCCTCACATCTTGTTTCATTAAATTATATATTTGCCCCTCTACTACTTAATTTACTTTGTTTTGCTCGTAAAAACAAAAATTATCCAAATTTATACAAACTAATGATTGTATTCGAAATTTGATTATTTATTTGGATGTAAATTAAATCAAGAAATTAGAATCAATTCAATAAAATTGTTTGCCTCTTTAATTTAAATAGTATGATAATATTTATTAAGAATATAAATTTTAACATAAATTCTTTTAATACAAACTAATATAATAAACTTAAAATATTATTACCAAATGAGGATAATATGCCATCATTACTAATTTATATAAAAATTTATATTTATATCATTATTAAATAATAATTTGTTTATAATTACTGTTATGTTTGGTACAGGGTGCACTTTCCTGCCAGCTAAATTTTTTTATTGTTTTTTCTCAATTTTTCCTTTGTAACTTTACGTCATTACCACTTAAATCTAATATTATTTTATTTTTCTCTCTACCAAACCAATCAAATTAAGACCATTTGTCGGCCATTAACGCCTAATATCCGTCGTCAGCTTCCACTGGCAACTGAGAAAGTCCGATGAGATTATGTTTTTCTTTTTTTTTTTTCTTCTCTTCTTTTTTTCAATTGACACCTCATTTTTACTGTCACTTAAAAAAAAATTATTGATTTTTAACAAACCCAAATGAAAAGTCAACAACTTTAGCTTCATTGTCTAGGGTGTGCCACGAATCACAAAATTATTTGATTGGGGTTATGGTACGTATACATGTGCAATGTATTTGTCCTTATTTTCAAACCTTTTAGTTTTAATTTCTAACCCTTCTAACTTTTTAATCATAATCTCCATCCTTGGCTATAAATTTTATTTTTATTATTTCATAAAAATATAAAAAATAAGACTTAAAATATTTAATAAAATATAAACGGTAGAATATTTTGATTCATATACTTTGAATTAAACTATTAATTTCGATATAAATAATAAATTAAATATTTTAAATTTTTATAAATATTTAAATTTAAGCATATTTAAGTCATCGTATTACTTCAGAATTGCTAGACAACTGCTTCCAGTTTTTATTATCTTTTTTCTTGATTCTCTCACTTATTTCCTTTATTTTCTATTACAGTAGTTGCAACTGATGTATATTTATACTGAGCTTTACAATCAATGTATTTACAATATTCTTCATAATTCAAGTTACCTTGCTATCACTTTTTGTCCACTTAACGGTTTTCACATGCTATCGGAGCCTTCTTGCTCCAACGAGTAAACTCAACATGTCTATCTATTCTTCAATATAGTGCTAGTTATTTGTGTCGTAAATCAAGAGTAAAATACAATGACCTGCTTCTCATTTTGTTCGAGATTGAGTTAACAAAGGCCTACTGCGATTATCTCATGTTTATGCCGCTCATCAACGGGCTGATAACCCAACCAAACCTCTTTCTGAGTGACAGTTTGTGGAGTAAAGGTTCACGATGGGCGTCACCAACGGAAACACCCCCTTGCGGGGGCATACGAAATTATCTCAGGATTCCCGGGCAACCACTTTGACAAACAAATATAAGTCCCTTGTATTTCTCAAATGGATTTTCTTTTTCCCTCATTTTCTAGTATAGTAGTTATAGTGGTGCATATAAGTACAAAGCTTTGAGATCAATATAATTAAATATATATACATACACATATATATTTCATAATTTCAGTTACCTTGCTTTCATTTTCTCAAGTGTTATGTGTTGGAAGAACAAAAATTTTAACAAAAACAAATTATCAAATGACTAATTTTATTTTAGAATTAATCATCTTAAATAAAAAAATTTTTTTTTTACAAAATTTTGATCAGCAATTAGAGAATCTGACTCTTAATCTTTTCTCCACTCTTTCAGAAATTGTTGTCAATTTCATTTTTCAAAGACAAATCCAACGGGTATAAGAAAATTATACATCTTTTTCTAGTAAAATATGGGACAGACTTTGCATATCTCATTATGATTAAGAGGTACTTACGTGATAATTATCGTGTACTCTCAAATTATGTTCCGCTAATAAAGTACATTTTTTCAGAATCTATAAGGCATCAAAAATTTATTCATAAACACAAAAAATTTATAAATCAAATGTACAAAATTTATAATATATTTATAAAATCATTTTAATATAAATATGTGCAAATATAAATTGTTAAAATATAATAATACAATAAATACAAAACATATCTCACAAATCAAATAATTTAATAAACCTCGTAAAATTTAACTGAGTTAAGAGTACCTACCCGAATATGCTAGACAAATCTACTCCTAACCAAATTTACTCCTAGTGTGTGCTACTGTTCTACCCTTTACTTGAGCCTGGAATGTGAGGGTAAGTGAGATAAGTATATAAAATATACTCCGTGAGTTGAAATTTAGTAAAATAATTTTGTTAGAAAAAAAAATTGAAAATACTTAAATAATTTATTTTAAAACGTTTTAAACTTATTATTTCTATTTGATTTATACCTAGTCAAGGCACACTCGAATCCACTACTGTATTTTTTTATAAAAATGCACATAATTTTAATTTATTTTTAAAAAAATAGAATTTATTAATAATTTATAAAAATATAATTTTCTTTATAAAATTTATCTAATACACTGATGTTAACTAGAAATTACAGAGTGACCAGCATGGTATCTCTTAAAATACTAATACTTGGTGGTCTTTTTATTAACTTATCTAGATAATAGTGCTATTTAGATCATCTCACTTGTGTAACCTCTAAATACAATTATACATAAATTATTTCTTGTAGTACCGTAAATATATTATATAATAACTTTTTTGACCATTATTTTTATGTAAACTGGTGTAGGCTTTATAAAAAATTAATATTTATAATTTATATTTATGAATTAACTATTCTGTTCTCCTTGGATTCAAGGACATTTTTATCAGTGCAAAACCTATTGGGGGATAAAAGGTTCTTTAAATTCCTCTAAAGTCCAATGCCTAATAATTAAAGTTGGTCTGCACGTTCAATAATTACCATATTCTAGAGAATGCTTTTCAAAATGGAATTCATATGTTTCATTCACCATGCATTCATTTAATGAGTTTCTTTTGTAACTTGAAGTACACGATTCTTCTTCTGCTTATATTCTAACTGCCCCTTCTTTAGTCTTTTCTATATTGCATCTTTTAAATGCACAAAAAAAAAAAAAAAGAACAAAATATCACCAAACTAATCTTTACAAACCAGTTTTAATTTGGACAACGACTCTACTTCTTGAATTGTCTTGTATGCTTTCGGCACTTTATGACTTCATTTGACGACTGCTTTCACCTACGTGAAAGTGCAATTAGCCTAACCTCATAATCCACTAAATGTATCAATTTATGCATTAATTAAGAGTACTACTGCTTTTATAAATTTTTATACCTATTTATATATTATAAATTAATGTGTCAATTTTACATCACCATATATTTTATATTTTTATAAAATAAAAATAAATAAACTATATAAAAATGAGATAAAATATAATTTTACCATATGATTTTGAATAAAAATTTCTACTCGTACGATTTCTAATATTTTAACTATATTATAGTAGTAATAATATAAATAATTTGTAGTGTTAAAAATACAAACTCCTTGTACAATTTGCTATGTATAAATTGACGGGGTGTAATAGTATTAACTAAATAAAAATATAAAATTAGTATATAATTAATAATTTATTAATAATAAATTTTTATTCAACCAATATTATCATGTTACCATAATTTGTGTATGATAATTTACATAAAAGGTTTGTATTATTGTAGGGATGACAATTTTAGCTGTCAACCCACAAATTCGCTAGTTCTGGACTCTTATTGGATACACTCTTAGCAGGTTTGGGGAAAAAATAATCAAAACTTGTAACAGGTTTGAAATGAATATAGATGCAAATAGATATATGTGAATATTTCTAGCGGGTATTACTAAATATTTAATTTTTTTGAATTTTTTTCGACTCAATATATTTTTGTTAAAGGTTCTACTCGGAGAGGCAATGTGAGACGGAGCCTTAGTTACTTTACAAGGATCTTCTCATTGACAACCAAGTTTTGTTAGGCAAAGGAAGTTTGTCCACAAATTGAGCTAGTTCAAGTGCCAGTATCTCCTGGTAAGCTTATTTGAGTTATACCACAATGTTGGTTCAAAGGTAATGGAGATAAAAATATGTTTTGAATTTGAAAATAGTAATTATCATAAAATTTTTTCTTATTCTAGACTTCTATCAAATTTGGAGGTGGTCTTTATTCTTGCGAGAAACGGTCGATGCGAGAGGGCATCCATTGATGAAGACCTTACTAATGCAGCAGAAGCTATGCTAGCAGAAACACTCCTAAGAGCTTGGAAGCAGTAGATGAGGAAGTTCTTAAGTCACATGTTTTGAGGCTAAAAGCAAGGTTCAAGACAATGCTTTTGGATATATGGTTAACAATACTTAGAATATGATCGATTAATGTTTATTTCAATAAATTGTATGAAGTATCTTATAATTAATTTTTTTATATTGAATGTGCTTTATATTTTAAGTCAGTAATGCATTTTATTATGAATTAATACTGAAAATTTATAATTTAAGTGGATAATTTATAAATTTAAATTTAATATTTAATAATAGTACAAGTATAATTAAAAATATAAAAAATTGGTTAAAAATTTATAGATATTCGTAAAAAATTTAATAAATATTAAATATCTATTTAAACAAATTTAATTATAAAATGCCACACTTGCTATAGATATAGTAAAAATTTAATATTAAATTTTTTTAATAAACGTGGATAGGAGTTTAGCAATATCCATTTCAAATCTAAGCTGTTACCATCCTTATAGTCTTGATATTATTCATAAACTTTACATAATTTTCATCAACAAAAAGTTATTCTTAATCAACTAAAATTTGGCAAACATAATCTCTAATTTAATCAACTAAAACGAGAGTGAGAATCCAATTCAAAAGTTATTTGTAACTAATTATTTTAACCAAGAAGCATCAAATCTCATTTATTTTCTTGAATTTCAAGGAGTTCCGTTCCAACTAATCTTTAATTTATAGTTTTATTGTGCTAATAATGTAATTCTCAAAGGCAAAGTTTATTGTGCCTTCTCTAATGAGTCATTTAGGACAAGTTATATTGAATTGCATTATTTTTAATGAACTGGGTTATAATGCATTGGAATAAATTGAAATGAATTAGAATGAATAAAATTTAATATAATATCATATTTGGTGCTAGGTTAGACCATATATACAAAAAAATTTATTTTATTATTTATATTGTTATATTGATTTATATTTATTTAAGAGAAAAATTTCAAAATGATCTTATTTTAGAGATCATTTGTGTAAATAATCAACTCCAATCCAATTTTATTATATTGACCAATTACATTATATTTGGATCATTTTACCCGTACATAACGACTTACACAAAAAAATAAAATAACAAAATACATGAATAGTATATTATGAACAGTACCACATCTTTAACAGAGTTTTAAATATTTTAGTGTTTTTAATTTTTAAAGAATTTTAAATTAACTTGCAATTAAATTTAAATAAAATGTTTTAGTATTTTCTTTTATAATGTAATTAATCATGCTTAATTAAGAAAATAAAAATTATTTTTTAAAATTATAAATTTTAAAATTATTATTTTTAATATAATTTTAATATTTTATATTTTTAAGTTTTAAAATATACAATCAATTTAAATAAAATTATTTTGATTTTTTTCACTTTAACACAATTAATCATTCTTAATTAAAAATTATTTTTTAATTTATAAATTTTAAAATTTATTATTTTAAATATAATCGTTAATATTTATATTTTTAATTTAAAAAAAAAACAATATAGTGCGCAAGTGTGTTTGTCACTTCCGTATTCTAGTGCACAAGTTTCTTTTATTGCTTGCGCACTACAACTTGCGCACTGTAGTGCACAAGTGTGTTTTTGTCACGTGGGCACTGTAGCACATGGTAAAAGTGGTCATGAAGGGTAAATTGGTCCAAAATGATTGAAATTGATTATTTTAACAAAAATCTTCTAAAATTAATTACTTACGTTAAAACTTCTAAAATAAGATTATTTTAAAAATTTTATTTATTTAATTTATTAAAAATTAAATTTTTTATAACTAGACTATACTTATTATTTACCGCTATCATTTATTATTGTTTGCCAATATAATTTTAAATTAAGGAGCACACCTTCTTATTATTATTTTTATAATTTACATAATAGCATTATTATCATTACCATGTAATTAACTGTTTGTCATAATTTTAAAAATTAATTTTTAATTAATAAAAAATTTAATTTCAGACCTATGACGAACAATTGTTCAAACGGTAATGGTACTATTGCATACAAAGATTAATAAGAACTTTAATGAGATCATACTCCATCAGTTGTCAAGCAATATACTATTATCTACGATGTTCATGCTGAATTAGTTGTCAAACAACTATTAGCAATACAAAAGTACTATTAACGAAAACAAGGTTTTAAAAGTATTTTAAAAAGAATAATTTTTTTTTTTTACATATACATAGATAATTAAAACATATTACATAACTTGCTTGTTTTAATAGGAAAACCTTATTAATATAAAGGAGTTAAAAGATTTTATTTAATTAACCAAAAATTAAAAATTTAAACAAAACAATATTAAAATTTTCAAATTATATTTTTATTTCAATCAACGTGATAATGTGACTTTTACGATTGAATAATGAGATGCGATAATTAATTATTTTATAAATTGTAGAATTTTTCATTCAATTAATGAAAGTTATATTGCCACATTATATATTGCATAATTACTTGAGATGTCAATTTTAACCATTTAAATAATAAATTAGATTATAACAATAAAATTAATTTGGAAAATTTTTTAAAATACTTAGAATAATAATAAAATATTAATTTTGTTCTACTTTTTATATTTAATAAACTCTATAATATAGGGAAAAAAAAAAGAATTTTGAAATGGACTTTATTAGAACTGTTGTGCGCGGGCATGTGTGTATAATAAATTGGAATGTATTAAATGTTTATATGTGATAAAAAACATAAACATTTTATAAAAAGATAGTAAATTTCCACTTATATTCAATTAAATTTCCTGAAAAAAGCGGCCGCCCACATGTAGCTGCCGGAAAAGCAAGCCACTTCTCGCAAGTCCTACTATTACCAACGCGAGTAAACCATGGCAACTGCGAGTGCCACCATGCATTCCCCACGTGTGCATTACATCACTTCTTTTAAGTATATTAATTACAAATTATCATTGTGATTACGACATAATCAGTTTTAATAAATTTATGTAAAAAAATTATTAAGAAAATGTATGATGACAATTATAATCTATTCAAGTTTAGATTAATTTCAATTCACTCTTTTTATTTGTTTATAATTATTAATATGAACTTAAAATTATTAAAAATTAATATCGCACCACCCCAATAATATATGTTCACTTTTTAAATAATTATTATGTGTTATTATTGTGCCCCAATAATTTATGTTTACTTTTTATATATTCATGTTTTCAAATAATTATTTTTTTCAAAAACTAATTTTCCTTTATGCTAAGATTATACATCAGTAATAATATTGTCTTTACGTATAATACTGATTAATTTAAAAAAAAAAATTGTTGTATGACAACCTCTAGAAAGTTTTATAAATTTTTTTAATCTCTTTGTTAAAACATATTAACATAAAAAAATCTCTTATAAACTTTATTGAATTTAAAAAATAATATTTACTATCTTCCTTCTTCATTAAACTAAAATACTCTTAGAGTTTTTTTTTTTTCCACAATCTATTTGTTCAATACCATCTTTTTCCTTAAAATTTTTTATCTCATTAAATACACATCAATTTACTTCTTTTAAATGGACAAGAATTTGTCATACTAATGTATTACTACTAAACAAAAAAAAATTGAAAATCAATAAAGAGAAGTTTTCTTCCTATCTCTAGTCTTAAAACGATGTACTATATTTTCTAACTATTAAAATATATAATGTTAAGTAAAAGTTAGAAATTAACAAAAGTAATATTATAACTATAGCATAGTAGGGTGTCAAGAGTGTTCAATTAAAAAGAAAGAATAAATAAATATATATATATATATAGAGAGAGAGAGAGAGAGAGAGAGAGAGAAGAATTGAAAATCACTTAATTTTATATAATTTCTTATATTAATTTTTAACTATTAGATCAATTTACTTTTGATAGTTAAAACTAAATCTAATATATGTATTAATTGTAATGTATTAATTATACAAGTTAAATTTATTTTTAATCATTAAAAATGTATTATGATGTATTAATTACACAAGTTAAATTTATAAATAATAATTTTATTTAATGACAAATTTTATAGAGAAGTACAATTATCTCTCCTTTAAATCTAAATTGACAAACTAAGTATACGTTTAATAGTATATATTGAACTGTATTATTTTAAATAGATTATATAGGATTAGACTAAAATGGATTACAATAAATTAAAAATAATTATATTACGTTTGGTGCAATTAAACTTTATTATTTTATTATATATAATATTGTAATTTATATTATTATATTTATATTTATATAATATATATTATTTATATTATATTTTATTGAAAAATAATTTATAATAATTTATTATATTTTAATAATAATTATATATACTTTATTAATAGACAAATAATAAATATTTTATTTTAATATTATATTATTATTTTATATTTTATTATAAATTATTAGAATATAATATTATATTTTAATATTATTTTAATATAAGCCCCTCAATATAATTTTGCTTTGATTGGATTGCAAATAATAATTCAGTTCAATTGCCACCCAAACATGTTATAAAGTTATAATACTTATTCAGTACATGCCAATCTAGCAAAATATACATGTCATAAAGGATAAATATATCTTTAATTTATTTATTCTTTATAAGTTAAGCTCTATACTTAGTTTTATATAATTTTTAGAACGTGTTAAATATATTTTATAAAAAAATAAAAGAATATTTATCAAAAAATTTTAAATATATATACATATATACACATATTAATTTTCTAATAAATTAATTTAAAATTACTTACTACTTTATATCAGATTGATAATCTATATTTAAAAAATAACGTTATCATATAAATTTTTAAATAGTTTTAATTAATAATTAAAATATTTTTATAGTATAATAATCATATTGTAACATTTTAAGAGTTCAATATAATTTATTTTTAGATAATATGATAATATATTAAGATATTTATTTTAAGTAAATTAAAATTTTATATTATTAAAAGTTTAAAATATAAATTAGTATCTAATATAAATAAATTAAAATTTTAATTATAAAAAATAAATAAATTAAGAATATATTTATTTTTTAGTTAGCTTTAAAGGGGAGGTAAATGTGATTTTTTTTTTTTACAAAATTTACTACCAATTAAAACTACTACAAACTTGAAAAAGATATATGATAAAATTTCGTATTATTATATATGTTCTGTTTATTATCCAAATTTCCTTATCTTATTAATATTCGAACTATGCACTAAAACTACTGGATCACAATCAAGCTATGCTATGACTTCAAAGAAAACTGAGTTGTAAAAACGTGTAAGATAACTATTTTTAAATAAATTTACTGTCCGAAATAAATTTGCAGTCTCATAGTTAGTCTTCATTTTTAATTCACAACATTGATCAATTCATAAATTGGCGATCTCTGGAGAGACTTGGAAACTAATTTGATATTTATAAGGAGTATTCACAAATGTCTTTGTTTCGTGTAACGCCTCGTAATCTAAAGACTAAATTCTTCTTTTGTCCAAAATGAAGTAAGTTACTGGATCTGGAATAATAGAAAAACTATATATATATATAAAATACAATTTAAATCATTATTAAATTATAAATAAAAAAAATGTCATTTTTTTTAAAAAAAATTGTAAGAGTGCACTAACACACTTAATCATCTCAACTTGCTCGTTCAAGTAGTATCTTAAAAATCCAAATTTCCGTTCCCACTTGCTTAAAAGACTTTAGCAACTATTTTTTGTGGGTTTGAAATACAGCAATAAAGGCAAGTACGGAACCCCATTATAATTATTATTACACAGCAGCAGACGGACGCTTCGCCTCGGCCTCGGCAGCTCTTCTTACTTGGCAGGCAGTGGCACTAACAACTCAACACGTGCATGGAAACTGCGCAATACGTATTCGCTTACGTGATTAAACAAGGTAATCGTCCATAAATGTAACACAGCAAAGCAGCAGAGAAAATCAAATCTCTTTCTCGCTCTCTCTCTCTCTTTCATTGTTTCGATTTCCAACAAAAAAGCAACAGAAAACGCAAGCAAGAAGACGATGCTGTGGCGGCAGATACATAATTTAATACATGATTTGAAGCCTGCGTTGATGATGGTGTTAGTTCAAATATCATTTGCCGGAGTTAATATCCTCTATAAACTTGCTTCTAACGATGGAATGAGTTTAAGAGTTATCGTTGCATATAGACTCATTCTTGCTACAGCTTTTATGCTTCCTCTTGCGCTGTTTTTCGAAAGGTTTGTTATTGTAATATTCTGTTTACTTTTCCATAATTTGCTTTCCAAAATTTCTTTTGCAAACGAGATTCGCTTAAATAATCTTTCCTTCTCAAACTTTGTTTTCTCATCGTCTGGTTTTTATTTATTTTTATTCTCTTTCTTGTTGGCTATTTTGTTTATTTTTTTCTCTTTCTCGTTGATTATTTCTAATGCATTGCTCTCCATCAACATTCAAAATTTGTACCATTGTATATTTTAGAGAATACCATTTTTTTTTTCCTTCTTTTCATATAGCCTTTGTTGTTTCTTCGAATTTTCAAGAAATTAAGCAATAATAAATGAAAAGAAAGAGTAGAAAGAAAGTTCTCGTTAAAAAACAAAAGACAATTTATTGTATTATCATAGTAAAACGCACCAGACAATTTATTACATTTCTATATAAAAACGTCTAAAACAGTTGCAAAAATTTCATATTATTTAGATGATCAAGATTATTCTGATTAATTATTGTTATAAATATTTGTTTGCAGGAAAAGCGTAAAAAAACTAAATTTGAAGATACTCTTTCTAAGTTTTCTTTCTGGGTTATCTGGGTAAGTATGTAAATACATGGTCAATTATTCAGCGTAATAATTTGGCAAGTGAATAACACTTGCACTTGAATTGCAGGGCATCTTTATGTCAAAATTTGTTCTTGGAGAGCTTGGTATTAACGTCTGCAACATTTGCTGCCGCCATGTTCAATCTCATTCCAGCCATCACCTTCATTCTAGCTATAATTATTGGGTACAATAACTAAATTTTAATATTTATTTGATTAAATAAATAATGACCGCTTAATTTGATCATATTCATTATCATAATCGTTGATCTTTATGCTCAACAAATAAATCACAGATTAGAGAAGTTGGGAATAAGAACAATGGCTGGAAAAGCAAAATTGATGGGGACATTAATTGGAATAGGTGGTGCAATGCTTCTCACGTTTTACAGAGGAGGAGAGATTAAAATATGGTCAACGCATGTTGACTTACTTCACAATAATCAGCCACGTGACGCGCGCGTGGCAACATTGCATGCAGACTCTAGTAGTCGTCTTTGGGGTTCTTTATTAGCTTTGGGTAGTTGTTTCTCTTTCGCTGTCTGGTTGATTATACAGGTATTTATGAATTTTAGACAATATATAATATATGGTTTTCCTAAATTACATGATAATTATAACCTTTTCTTTATTATGATTTTATAATAATGGTTTTATTCTTATTTTTATTACTTATAATAGGCTAAGTTGAGCAAAGAATTTCCATTTCAATACTCAAGCACAGCTTTGATGTGTATAATGGGAGCAATACAGGCCGTTGTTTTTGCCCTTTGCATGGAAAAGGATTGGAATCAGTGGAAACTGGGTTGGAATATTAGACTTGTTGCTGTAGCTTATTCGGTATATACTTAATTATAATAAATTATTAATTTTATTACATCCTATTTATATATGATATCAATAATAGACGTGTGTATGAATTGAAATTAGAGTTCACGGTGTATCAAATAAATAGATAATTATATTTTGAATTAATATGAATTCAATTTGTTTAATAATTGTATTAAAAATTGAAAATTTTAATCAAACATAATTATTATAAGAGTTAAACCAGTATCTACATTGTATTTCATTTTACTAGTAAGACTTCTTATTGTGAAGTGTGCTGTGTTGCAGGGAATCGTAGCTTCTGGTTTGATGGTGACAGTGATATTTTGGTGTGTGCAAATGAGAGGGCCTCTATTTGTATCTGTTTTTAACCCGTTGATGCTTCTTGTAGTAGCCTTTCTTGGATCCTTATTGTTGGACGAGAAGCTACACTTGGGCAGGTATATATTTATAATTGATTTATTTAATTTAATTTAATATATGTTCTAATAATTTGATGATCGATTAATATGAAATTGGTTCAGCGTATTAGGAGCAACAATGATCATTTGTGGACTGTATGCTGTTTTATGGGGCAAAGGAAAGGAGACGAAAAAGACAACTCAATTAGTTCCAGTTAAAACCTCTGTAGAATCTAATCAATCGGTTGAAATTGTTGTCACTTCTTCGATTGACCATGAAATTATAAGACTAGAAAAAATGAATGAGAAAAATGATACAAGAGAGAGAAAGGTTTTGGCAGAAGAAAAAGAAGAAAACAATAAAGGAGTGAATAACGATGAAGAAGATGAAAACGATACATGAAGAGATGAAGCAATTTCTGGGCTTGCTTTAGAATTCAACATAAATTGGATTCAAAGCATGATAGTTGGATTTTCAAGTAATCACTGTTTTTGTAGAGAATATGGAAGTTCTCCTTTTCTTTTCTTTTTTCATTGCAGTTTGTAGTTATTATGTTGTATGCATGCAAATAACAGTTATTAATGTGATGGGTATTTTTATTTTTAACAAAGTATCGAAAAAAAAGTAATAATTTTGATGGGTTTAAATAATCTCTCATTTTACTTTATTTGTTAATTACAAATATTGTGGGATATTAATATTGTTTAAAATTTAGCAATTAATCGCACCAAATTGCTGCTAGTGCTTGGCCCTTTCCATTGGCACTCAAAACATAAGTGGTGGAGTTCCCACAAGCATTTGTTAATTTGGTCAGTCAAATGATTATTACAATTTCCACTATCAACCGGAAGACAATTTCGTTTTGTGTTGCATCTGCAATATTCTTGATAATTATGCTAGTATATATTAAATTAATTAAATTAGCTGATTATATAAGGAAGGATACTAAATTACGTGGCATCCAAGGAAGGACACAATTGGCTGATACAGTAGTAGAATGTTTGTTTAGAAGCATTGATAACTTGACTCGCGAATACACTCTATCCATCTGGTACAGATTTAGTAAATTTTTGAAAAAGAACAAAACATTATTATTATATCATCTCATTAATGTTAAAATTTATAATATTGTTAACAAAAATTTAAATAAATTATTCAGGGCTATTTACTTGAACTATTTTATGGTCATTTACTGCTTGGAATCTTTTAAATTGTACATTGTTATTTTTTTTTAATATTTTTAATGAGGGTAGTTGATTCAAATTTTCGATGAGGAATTATTGAAAATAAGTTTCATGGAGGTTTGCAACTATATAAATTTTGCTAGCTGGATATGAGATAATGTGAAAAATAAAATTATACTTTTACAGGTTGTAATCCGAAAATCAAATGTAAAAGTCTATTTAATATGTGGATGCAAGTAATAGAATGTATTTAATAGTTGAATGTATATGGTGACATATATTTAATATATGTTGTATTAATTTTAATAATTAAATTTTACAAATACATATATAAATATAAAGATCATTATCACAAAAATATGGGTTATATAATTGTTTATAATTACAAATATAATACTCTTCATAATGTCTAATCATATTAATTTAGTTACTCCAATATAATATGATTTATAAGTTTATTTGTGAGTACTCTAATGAATATGAATATTTATATGTATGGGCAAGTGCGAGTTTTGATGGGAACTAAAAAAAATTTTAGTTTTAGAATGATATGACACAAGTTGAATAATATCCATTCCACACTGTGTACGTTCCAAACCATATTGGTCATCATCCCTAATATTCAGCAGGTCTTATTTGACGTATTTGATCAATTCACATCGAACTTATCACTTGTATGATTGTCATTTTTTTTTAAAAATAAAATCCAATCCATCATATGATCAATTCAATGTGATAGAAATTCAATACAATCTTATAAATATAACTTTGATTTAAATTCTATTTAAATTAACAATGATTATAAAAAAAAAATTGCATACAATTTATTTAAACTTTAATTGGCTTATTTAAAGAGTATAAAACAAATATATGAAATATTTGTAATTGATCAATTTGAAGTGATGCTATTCGAACCCCTTCAATCTCCTCATAAAATTCCTTTATTAAATATGCTCACTTAAAAAATATTTAAAGATTATCATACTTCTGATAACACCTACAATAATATTAAAATAGACTTTCAAAGAAATTTCTTCATTTTTGTTTATCTTCTCGGTAAATGTTACAATCCTTCAAACAATCTACTTTTTCTTTAGGCTTAATTTCTCTACTTTCTTATTTTTTATTGTTGATTTTATATAATACAAACTTGTCATTTTAAATAAATTTTTATTAAAGATGAAAATCAATGAGATGTCAAAACCAAAAAAAATAATGAGAAATATTTTGATAAATAACACTAGAAATACTTACTCTCATACAAACTTTTCCATAGAAATTGATGCGTAAAGTAATATTACTATCACATGTATCTTATAACTTATTTTTCTTTTATTACCGTAAATTTTCACTTCATTAAAAATATAGAATAGATGTCAATTATATTACATTGTCAAATCATTTGTATATTAATGAGTATGTATAAGAGGTTGTATCTATAGCACTATAGCAATTTGATAATTCATTTTTGACTTCTCATGGCATTGCCAAATCTCCCCTTGAATAAATAAACAACTAAAGGGAAGACTTATTCTTCTTTATGAAAAAGAAAATAATAGAGGCAAGTCTCCCCTATAAAAAAATTAACTAAATGAGAAATCAACAAAAAGGTAGGCCAGAACTCCCCCACCAAAGAAAATCCATAAAATAGGCGAACAAATATTTACAAGTATGAGAAAGGTGACCATTACTTGACAAACAAGAGACCTTAGATCCAATGAATAAGGATGACCTCAAATGAGAAACAATGACTAGATTCCTCTTCGAGTTTAGAAGCTCTAAACTACAAATGGTAAAGAAATAATTAAATAACACTAGCCCAACCATTTACAAAAATAAAAAAAAGTGGCTTCTTGGATTGAAAGCATAGCATCAATTCTTGATGAGGTCTCTTATTTAGATGTAAAGATACTAAAAAGAGAGACCTTTTTCAGTTAAAGCCTATAAACTCTCACCTAGGCATTAGGTGTGCAAGGACTAAAGGAAAACAGAATCTTTAATTGGAAATCTATAGTTACCTTTCTAAAAGGCAGGAGCTCAAATCAGAGAAACATATTTCTTCTTGCTCAATACTTTTTTTTGGATGTACAAATAATAAAAGGGGTGACCTTCTTTAACTGAGGCCTACTAACTCTTGCTTAGGCTTTGTAGTCAAAGGAAGTGATGTTTTAGTTTAAAACCTAAAGTTAACCCTCAAGTGTAGGAACTCGACAATAACAAATATGAAAGAAATGACTTAACCCTTTTTAAAAAGTTAACTTTAGGTTTTAAACTAAAACATTGCTTCCTTTAACTATAAAGCCTTTCAAGTGTAAGAACTCGACAACAACAAATACGAAAGAAATGACTTAACCCCTTTTAAAAAGAAAAAAGAAACCAATTATCTACAAAAAGGAAAGAGAGACTAAGAAATCTATATGGGGAACAACCAAGTTCCCTTTTTGGGACAAGAGCACAACCCTGTATAAAGAGGAGAAAAAAATCAAAGAATCTACAAAAGTTATAGTCTTCTTATATATATATATATACATATCAAGAGTGTATAGTAAAAGTCTTCTCTTTAAAAACTAAATCGAATAAATTTGAAAGGTTACTGTACCCTAAATTCTCGATTAGGGAAGGTCAATTAAAGGCCAAGCCCAATTAAAGCTTTAATTCCACCATAAGGGATACTAGAGGTACATAAAGAAAGACGATCATAGGTAAAGCTTAATAAAGGATAACCAAGGACAATCTACTAGAAAACACAATCGGGGTCTAAACTCTAAGAAAAAGCAACCAAAAGCTGAAGCCTAAAGACAAACAACCAAAGCTCATCGACAAAATACATTCATCTTAAGCGCAAAGTTTAAGATAAAGATAGATAAGAGTAATTTACTATTTAAATATGCTAATGGCTATGGTCTGTAAAGGAAAATTTATCACACCCCAAATAGAAGGTTAATGGCTATTAAGTTAAAAGTCAAAATATTTAAATAAAATACTATTAGTCAAATAATCAAATATGTTTTAATGTCTTTAAAAATGAATCAAAATATAAAATATATTAAAATATTATAGAAAAATGGGAACACCTACTATATTTTAAAATAAATTCATTTAACTTGAAGTGATCCATATAAATTGTGCATTATCATACAGTCAAAAGTTTGTTAGTTTAATACAAGTCAATAAGAACATACTAATCATTAAGTCATTGTAAATCACTTGTTATGTCTACGATTACTCGAATGTACTATTTACTTTATCGCATTCACATTTTGTTAAATTTTTATGCTTAATTTCAATAATAATCATTAATTTAACATAATGGGAATGCGATAGAATGGGGTTGTGAAACTTCTACAATAAATAAAATGCCACAATGAGGCTGCACAATAATACACTCTGTGCAAGTTTAGGGACTCACATAGAAGGACATGCCAATGCTATCTCTCCAAGCATCACTTTAAGGAATTCCTCCCTAAAACATGCTTACCCATATCTTCACACACAATAATTCCATTTTAATTTAGTTCATTTCGATATCAAACTTGTTTAAAAAATAAGTAGCATAACGACATAAAAATTATAAAACCTCTTTCATACTATTCATCAAAATAATATATTTAATAGATTTACCATGCAGATATCATTAATATAAAATATTTAATTCAAATAAGTATTTAGCACATTGTAGTTGTAAGAAGTGTCACTCAAATATTTCTATCATAAACAATTATGATCAATTTAAAATATTTTAATTTCTCTTTGTACCATGAACACAATCATATTTATGTATATATGCAAATATATTCAACTTATATTTTAAAATGCACAAATTAATAGTGATAGAAACTTTACTTTGATTGCCTTAAATTGTAACTTTCTAATTCAAAAAGTTGCCTAATCAATTTAAGGTCACAATTGAATTTCTTTCATTGAAACAAGTTCAATGAATATCTTCGAGGTCAAAAATAATGTCTAGAACGAGATATTTGACTAAGAATTGATCGCTAACTAGCCAATAGTAATGTACCTTTTTTCATTTGACATTTCATTTACCAAGAATCTCATCAAAAAGTCATGGCTTTGGTAAAATCAACGAGAAAATTTCAGTGACTTTTGGTTGAAACTTTCTAATAGTTTTATTCTACTCATTGAAGTGAGTTTATCGATATACTCAATTTTTTAATAAAAGGTTGAGATTGGTCAAAAAGTTAAATTAAATAAATTTAAAAATTTTGAATAAAAGTTTGCATAGCATTGGGAGTTAAATTAAGGTGAGATTTGTGGCTGCCGAACAACAATGTCAAGGAAATGTACAGTTAAAATATTATGTCAATTAGAGGTTAAATAAGTATTGATCAGAGAAAGATTTGGAATCCTTAGAGAGAGAAAGTGGTGGGTATTTCTAAAATTTTTAAAAATAGAGAGGTATTTATAGAAAATTTTTTAAAAAATTATAGAATAGCCTAAAATCTTTCTAAAACTTTATTTAAACCATAAATATCAAAAAATTAGTCAATTTCATCCAAATTTTGTTACAATTTAGTTATCATCGAAAATCAATCAATTACCAAGTATTTTATAATATCTACATATTTATTTGACATTTTTCTAAGGCATGATAACTCTTACCTTTTTAAAAGAATTATGTCCTTGAAATATGTTGTATTTCCTTAAACATCAAATAAATATTAATAATACTTTCAATTTTAGACTTGAGCTCTTAAGTAACCTTCTCACTACTATGATATTGCCATAAAATTTTAATGAAATAAATCTTTCTACTATAGAGGACATTAATCTTGTGATCTAAGATTTGAACTAGTGTCTCATTATAAATTACATCAATCTAGATTAAAACCTTAACCCATCAAATGATCTGAGTGAAGTTTAAATGATACTTTCTTAATATCAAAAGGTAAAAAATGTTATACATGTGGGACAATTAGACCCACTTTCTTAAATATCTAAAATGTTCATTATACGTAGTTACCAACTTTCTCTTAACTCTGAGTTGAGAAATACTACTGTAAGGTAAATCTTTAAGAGAACATAATCTCCAAGCATGAACTCTTGGGATTTACTCCTTCAACAAAATAAACTCTTTATTAACTTTAGGCTATTTGCAAATAATCCATATAACCTAAATTTTCTCAATGATCCCTTGTATTAGCCTGATGTAACATTATTTCCTACTTCGACCTAACGTAGTGGTGACCTACGTAGCCATCCATATAAAGACTTATAGGGAGCCATGTTAATACTAGAGTGGTAATTGTTATTATAAGAAAAATCTGTTAAAGACAAAAGGTCACTTTAGCTATTTCGAAAATTCCATGACACATGCTTTAAATATATCCTTAAGAAATTATATGATCTACTTAGACTGACTATCTATCTAAAAGTGAAAAATAACACTAAAATTTAACTCTGACCCAAGGCATTTTACAAATCCTTTCAAACATAGAAATACTGTGAATCTTGATAAGAGATAATGGATGAAAGTATCCAACATAATCAAATGATCTAATTCATACATAACTTGCCATGGCTCTTCTCGAAGTATCTCATATTAACACAAACGAGGCATGCAGATTTGGTTAGACAATTAAACACCACATAAACTGCATCATACCCTCATTGAATTTTCTATAAAACTATCACCAAATTTATAATAACATGGTCCTATTTCCACTTGACAATATACAAAAATGATAATATCTTTGCTAGTTTGAATGTTTAACTTTTATTTGTTGATAGATTATAAATTAGGGTACGTATTCAGCTACATCCCATTTCATTTCTTTCAACTAACATTGCCTCTTGAGGCCTTTATACATCTTGGTACGTTTCGAATATACAGCAAGCTTATATTGATGCACTTCTTCCAAATATCATTTCTAAATTCAAGGTTGTATGGTATAACCTTCTTTTTATCAAAAAGAATAATTTCATTTGTATTTATTCTCCAACTATTTAACTATTGAGCATTCGACATTTGATTCATCTTATCCTTATATTTTCATCTAGTCATTATTTTTGTTCCACATTCATAGTAAGGTTGAATATACAAATTTATTATAAACATAAAATAGATAACTATACTTATAATAATGCAAATCAAAACCTCTAATTGTCATTGGCTTATTTCAATCCTTTAAAGTTGAAAACGTAAAAATTTTCATTGGATTTAAAACTCAAGTATCAACTGCTACATTAGCATTTTCAGAATGATTCTGAAAGGTAAAGTCATAATTCTTTAAATACCATACCTTATCTTTTCCATCTTAAATTTAAATCAAGTTGGGTAAAAAAATACTTTAAACTTTTATGATCTGAGTACACCTTATTCTTTGCTCCACAAAAATAATATTTTCAAATTTTGAGAGAAAAAATTACAATAACTAACTCAAAATTATAAGGTAATTCCTTTCATGGGTGTTTAACTATGTGGAAGCATAATAACTTATTATCTTATCATTCGATATGAAAACACCTTTAATCCAATATCATAAGTATTTGTATAGTAATTTTTCAAGTATCGCAAGTATTTCTTCTTAGTTTTAAAATAGATTAGAGTGTTATTGATAAACACAATGACTATTCAACTCAAATGAGATCTAAATACCTTATTCATGAAATTTATAAAATTTACTAAAGTATTGATTAGTTTAAATAGCATAATTAAAACTCAAGGTACCTATACCAAGTCTTAAATATGGTTTGTGATATATCATCATTCCTAATCCTTAATTGATAATAACTAGTTTTCAAATCAACTTTTGGATAAATATTTTGACTCATCCCACTTGTCAAATAATTTATCAATTAAGATAACAAATATTTGTTCTTAATTATAACTTAGTTCAACTATTGTTAATCAATACATATTTACGGTGAAGCATCTGTTTCTTGGTAAACAACATCAGGACTCTCTTAAAAGAAACATTAGCGCACATAAATCTTTTTTGCAATTTTAATAATTTAGTTAATGTCATATGATAAAGAGATTTAAAAATTAAAGATGTAATTATAACTAAATAAATGCAAAATTCTATCTTTGTGTCATGTAGTAATCTGGACAGCTTCTTAAAAAATATATCAAGAAATGCATCAACTTTTAATATAAAAGCGTTTGTCAAGTAGTAACTAATTTTTCTTAAATTAAACACAAGTATTCAAATTTTTTAACTTTTTTAATCTATCGTGAAATGCCTTAAGAACAAAACTAAGTAGTTCCATACTCAAACAAATTTGGTATACCATTAACTCTCTTCTTTTCTCAAAACATGACTTTTACATTGTAGTAGTCAACTACAACTCAATAATTATACAATCAATCAATACATAAGATGACATTAAACTTATATAAGGTATCACAATCAAATCTATAATCAATTTGGGTGTTTAACAATTGCATATCTAGATTTATACCTGTCATATACCTTAAAAATACTTCTTATAGTATCAAAGTTTTTCTTTATGGCCTTAATCTATTTTCTTACTTACAAAAGATCATATTATTCCTCAAAAGTTGATAACCCTACTTAATAAATTCTTTGAACATTATTTCCTTAGTTAACCTCTATTCAAAAAATTAGTAATATCATATTTAAAATTTAATGACCTCATAAGTAAAATTTCTTATAAACACACATCTCAATTTCCTAATAGTTTGTTATTATCCAGTAGTTCTAATATTCCTTAGACAATTTTTAACACCTCATATATTTGTATATAAAATCTATCCCTTTTAATCTAATCAGAGTATATAATACTGTAACAAAATTATTATTCAACTTATCAAAATTCAATAATAAACTACAAATCATCATAAAATGATAATAAGTATTTCTTTTATACCTCGTAATCCAATCAATTGGGTCTTAAAATCAATTATGAATCAATGCATTTACATACTACTTATGGAATGATTTAAGGTATTTTAGTAATTATATCATTAATCCATACTATGAATATGTCTAATTAATGCACTTCCTAGAAACTATACATTAATTCAACAAAAATATGTAGATTGATATCCTTTTAAACACATAATCCTTCAACAACTCTACTTATACCATCTACCTTAAACATAATCATATTTATGTATATATACAAATATATTCAATTTATATTTTAAAATGCATAACTAAATAAGTGATATAATTCCTACCTCGATCACTTCAATTTACATAATTCTTGGTTTATAAAGTTTTTTGGTCAATTTAAGTTGACAATTGAATTCCTTTTATCAAAACAAGTTCAACAAATATCTTTAAGGTCTAAAATAATGTTTAAAGGGCTAAAAATAAGAGGTTTGACTAAGAGTTAACTATTGACCAGGCAATAATAATCAATGATAGTAGCAATGAAAAATTCAATGATTTGGGTAATAGATTTATATGGATATTATAGTTCTTGATGTTCTGAGTCTAATGATAGTATTCGTTTTTTTTATCCAATATTTCATTTGTCAAAAATCTCACCAAAAAGTCTTGGCTTTGAAGTTGTCAATTGAAAAATTTTGGTGACTTTTGGATCCAAATTTTTTCATTGCTTTTTGCTCAACTCATCAAGGTGAGTGCACTGGTGTACTCAAAAAGTTGAGTTTAATAAATTTCAAAACTTTGAATGGAATTTAGCAGGTGTTAAAGGTCAGATTAAGGTAAGTTTACAAATGTGTAATGACAATGTCGAAAAGAGTGTGTGGATAGAAAATTGCATCAATCGAAAGTCAGAAAAGGCCTTATAGGACGAAGGGCCAAAATTTTTAGAGAGAAAAAATTATGGGTGTTTATGAAATTTTTAGAAATAAAAGGTATTCATAAAAAACTTTTTAAAAATTACAAACCTATCCTAAATCTTTTTAAAATTCTACTTAAATCATAAATATTATAAAATTAACTAATTTTATCTAAATTTTCTTACAATTTAGTTCTCATTGAAAATCGATAAATTATCAAGTATTTTAAAATATTTATATATTTATTTGACATTTTTATAAGGTGTGATATGATCATTAGTCAATGTCTATAAAAGTTGCATTATTGGCATTATTTGAAAAACAGTGTTTAACTGTCATGTTGCAACATAATATGACGGATGTTAGTTACTATTTATTGTACGCATACTATTTATTCATATTTTTAATAATTTTTACAATGAGATAATTTTTAGATTTTCTTGTTATATTAGGTAATATTGATATTTATGCTTAATTAGAAAAATTATTTTGGAATGTATTTTGCAAGTAAAACGAAAGAAAGAAAAATTAAAGAAAATAAATTTCTATTTAGAAAAGAATTCTTTTTAATTAAGAAGCTATATTCCTTATCGATTTAGAAAATAAAATCACACACAATTAAAGTTAGGTTATTGTTATACATATTTGTTTTATTTCGTTTCTGTAGTAATCAAAAGAAGAACACCAAAAGAAAGAGAGTGTCGCATATTTTTGCTTCTTTGGTTTATTTATTTTTAAGTTGTTTATGTTATTCTTGTAATCTAAAAAGATAAACAACTTGATAGATATTACGAGTCTGTAATATCTAGCTTCACAAATTAGAGAGAGTTTTTTTAAATATTTCAACACATTTTTTTGTCTTTTTTAAGAGAAAACTCATGTTTTTTGAAGAAAGTATCACACTCCAATCCACTGATCCATTTACGTAACAACCGCAACACATCTGTGAGGTACATCTATCACTTATATCCTATATAAATATGTAAGGCTTTTAATACCTTATATAGTCAATGCATGTAACATATGCATATCAAAAATATAAAATATATAATATATACGAATATAATGTTCTATAAACTGAATATCTCCACAAAATCTTTCTAAAACCATTTTATAAAATATCTACATATCAATGAAGTGCATTGCATATTTAGAATAATCTCCAACGACAAATGCAAGCCACAAACTTTTTATCAAGAGTGTGGAATAATGACGTGAGTGATGTACTCAAAGAATAAATAGACGGTAGTGAATTAAAACTTTATTAAAAAAGTAAGAGTATTATTTTTATAAATATAACAGTTCATAAAATTTCAATTATTCATTTATATTCAATCAAGTCATCGAAAAAAATTCTCATATAGAATTTGTGAATGATCCAATAAAAAAACTAAGTGCACTCGAAAATTATTCTTAGAGACATTTACCAATAGCCCTTTAGTTAATATCTCAAAATCTGCTAATAAGTTATTTCATATACTCATATTGAATCAAGTTAGCATTGGCCTGGATAAAAGGTAACTTCTCCTTCATCTCTTTCTTTAGTAAAGGCAAAAATGCATATATTTATGAATGCAAATATATATCAATATCTGTGTATAGACGCACGTGCAATTAGGCACTTACTCTAGATCTTAAATCATGAAATCATAATCATATCTCTACATCATACTCATCAAATCATACAAAATCATCTCATTACAATTCATTTATCCATAGGTAATGTGCAAAGTTTTCAAATCATATTTTCTTCAAATTCACACCTACTCTAATATTTTTAAATCCATATTCATTAAAGAATTCATAAATCTAAAATTTTAAAATAATTGAATATTTAAATTTATTTTATCAAAAAACATTGAAATAATTTATATTTATAAAATATTTAAATTTATATCAATGAAGAATATTTAAAAACACATCTGTCTTCTCACTATTTGTGGAAAGATTAGCACTTTTAAATTTAGTCCCCTCATTGTATATGATTCCTTATTATTGTATCTCTACATAAATAAAAAATTTATTTACACATGAACTATTAATATATTGTTTTCATTTTAAGTACATGATTTTTATAAAATGTATGCAATGATATACTTTTAGTTGATGTTTATCGAGGTATCTAGTCAAAATTTTATTCAACATGCTAAAACTATATCACATTCATATCAGAGTATGCTTAGCATCTTTATACAAATTTATAAAACATATATCATCAAAATTTATATTATTTCTACAAAGCCGATACGTATTAATTCTTACTTAAATAAATTACTTCATATTCGTCACCATATCAATTCCAATACAAATTTTTCATACCCAAAATATAATTTCACTTAAAAATGATAGAATTCTCGTAGGATAATTAATTTCAACATAATACTTTAATTTCCTTTTAACCATTATAAAGTATATAATATTCAACCTAAGAAAAATATCATCATTAAATACATTGAAAAATATCTCCTACGCCAAAATCCATTAGCTATTTTTCTCCAAAAATTTAATGATTTTGAAAACTTTATCACACTTCACTTAGATCACCACCATCATTCCATCATATTCACCATATTTCACAAACAAATACTCTTTTGACATAAAACATATATTTAAATATATACCCTTAACACCAACTAACATCAAGATAAAATCATTAAATTATCAATTTTACCATAAATGAAAATAATATACAAAAGACACATATATTCCAAATTTTTGGCTACCTAAGGTTTCCTAATTTCTACATTTAAATCATACTTTCTACATAGCTCTAACATGATTCTAAGCTTAAAATAGAGTTCAAAAATTTGCCAAGATTTTTCCTAAACACATATACGTCTCCTTAGAATTTTCTCCTTAATTGGACTTTGGGTGAAAAATCAAGAAAATTGTTAGTGTTGGCTCATTTTTCTTGATTTTTCTAAATTAAGAAATCTTCTTAGAGCTTGTGGGAAGCAAAAATTTTTTATTATGCACAAGGGAGGTTGGCGACTAAGTGGAGAAATGGAGAAATAGTGGTTTAAATAGTTTGGTAGAATTGGAAAATGGTGGAAAAATGTAAAAGTTGGTAGAATTATTTAGCCCATCTAAACATTACCTTTATTTAAAAATAAAATTTCAAAAATAGCTTAAAAAATTTGTATTTTCATTTCTTTCCTTATAACTAATTTAATCACAATTGATAAAATCAACCTTATAAAATTATATTATTACATTCTTGATGTTTTAACACCTACACAACATATGATATAACCTAAATTTATAAAATTTAACATTTAAATATATATATATATATAAAAGAAATATTTTACATCCTATGCATTGATTCTATGTCAATTAAATATGCATATACTTGACATAATACAAAAGCATTCTTATACGTATAAAATATTGTAATGTGTTTTGAAAGTGTGTAATACAAGATAAAAAAAAATTGAAGGATTTAATATGGGTTTTATAATTCTATCCCCCTAAAAAAATTTTATGCTCAAAATTTCTAAGATAAAAAATTTACAAATAAAAGGAAACAAGTAAAGGTATTGTTATCTTACAGAGGCTTCTTTTTCTCTAGTGATTTCTTTTATATTACTATTCCTCTATAACACCTTTCCAATTCGTATAACTTTGTTTCTCAATGCTTTTTCTTTTCGATCTAATATTTTTTTTGACTATACCTCAAAAGATAGATTCTCACAGAATTAAATTGGTAGAGTTTCAAAAAATATACTTCCCTAATAGAGACATATGTAAAATATTATGAATTTAATTTAATTCAAGTGGCAATTCCAAATGATATACCAAAATTTCATGTCTCTCTATAACTTATAAAGGTACTATATACTTGGGGTTTAAGTTACCCTATTTCCTAAATCTAATGACATTTTTTAAAAGAGCACCTTTCAAAAATACATGATCACCAACCTTAAATTCTAAGCTCTTCCTTCAATTATCTGTGTAACTATTTTATCTATCTTGCACTATTTTCAATCTTTCTCATATTATCTTTATTTTCTCTATGGTAGTTTCAATTTATTCAACATTAGTAAGTTGGTCAATGATCACTCAAATAGTATCATAACTATTCTAAGTTCTCAGTAATTTTGTTACCAAATCCATCATCACCTACTCTTATTTCTATTTTGAAATAGGTAGTAAATGTAGGGTGTTTTCTGGTTTCTAATGCTTAACTTTAATACATTGGCATATCAAACATTTTGCAATAAAATCAATGATGTCTCATTTTATATCGAGCTACTAATTGGATTTTTTTTAATAGTTTTATACATTTTTAATATTATTCGTGTGCATAACGTTTGCCAACTATGGCTTTCTATGGAATAGTTTTCCAAAGCTGCTTATCCTTAGAACTACAATTTCTCTCTACCATTCACAGCCATAATATCAACTTTCCCAACTTGAAGATCATTAGCTTTCCTTTCGTTCTTTTCTTTTCTTTCTTTTTTTCTAATACTTTGATTTCAGATCATTAACTATTTCTTCTTGATATTATTTAACAAGGAAGGCATAATTGTGAAGTTCATTATTAAAGCACCAAAAAAGTCAGTTTTTATTCTTATTCCTAGAGATTTTTAATCCAATAATAATGGCACATATGAAGATCATATACAAGATAAAGTTACTGAAGACTTTTGTTAAGTAAGTTTGCTACCACATTTGCTTCCCCCGAATGTAATTTATTACAAGATTATAGTCTTTTATTAGCTCTAATCATCTTACCAATTGCAAATTTAACTCTTCCTTAGTTAACAAATATTCAAGATTTTTATAGTCAGTGAATGCTTGACATTTGTTACCCTACAAATAATGTCTTTAAATTTTTAATGCAAAAATCACTGCAGTTAGTTCTTAATCATGGGTAGGGTAGTTAATTTCATGCTTCTTGAGCTATTGAAAAGCATATGTTATTACATATTTCATTGAATATTACGTATTTGCCTCCAATAGTATAAGGGTAAAAAAAAAAAGGTAAGTAAATCCTCAAGTTCTCAGAAACTTTCATTACACTTGCCATCCTATTCTTCATCAATTAATGGGTTAACCATTCTTACTTTCTTCACCACTTCTATGCCCACATGGCTTGTTACTTGTAAAATCACAAAATGCAATAATAAAATTTCTATCATGGTTTGCTAAAATTTGCTAAACCCATCTTCTACTTGAGAAAATAATAACCCTAATCCTCTATTTTCAAACATATTAAAATTCATGATACTTTTTATATTATCTAAAACATAATAATAAAATATCATATTATGATATTATTGCAAAATATATCACTACAAAATTATTCCTACATAAGTTGTAGGAATTTACATTCTTTTAAAGGTAGCTCCATATAAATAAGTAACATGTGCAAATATATATATATATATATAAATATATGTATGTATGCATATACATAAAATTACTTATCAAAAAATATATATATACATATAAAAGTTTCAGATAATTAAGTCCTTCCTCATTTGTCAATTCTTTACCACATTCCATAATTTTTCTCAATAATAATTAGTTCAAAAGGTTTCTTTATTATAGCAGAAAAAGGATCTAAGGTCACTTATCTTTCCTTGTTAGTCTCTCTTACTAAGCTTGCTTCACCTACCTTGTCATTTATTAATTTTCTTAACTACCCATCTTTAGTTCAATAAGTATTAACAAGTCTTCTCGTGAAACGTAAGCAACTTACTACTAGCTTATTCTAATTAACCCTTTTGGCATCACTTGGATCAATATTAGTATAACGCATAACTGTTTTTGCTAATTTTGCTTTTACCTTATTTGCATGTAATTTTCTTAAATCTTTTAGAAGAACTCTACCTAATATATACTGTTCACTTTGGTTAACACACGTTCATCGATCATACTTAATCTTAGCCATGCTATAAAATCAACAAAAATAACGTAATGAATTTACAGAACAACAAAAAATATATATATATATATATAAACAACTAACCATTTCTAAAATTATACCAAATCGTACTATCAGTGATGAAATTAGGTTCAAGTTTAAGGACTTATTCCTAAATTTAAACTCATAGTTCTTACACACTAAATTCTAGATTAAATGATCTCCTAAAAAGGTGATAGCTATCAATTCATGTACTAGAGAAATAAATTTCTATTTATATATTATGCAGATAAAATGCAAACAAAAGATTTATACGATCTTGAGTCTATTACAAAATGAGCATGCTTTAAAATTTTTAGTAATGATACAAAATCATCTATATTCCCTTCGTGGTGACATTTTATACATCCTATAATATATAGACAATGTAAATCTTTATCAACTTCTTATGACTTATCCTAAAGGATTCATGAGACTTACATTTTTCCTTCAAAACTTTTGCTCTAATACAAATACAATTGTCACACCTTGATCTACTAATCCGAATACATAACAATCGCCATACACTTATGAGGTGCACCTATCATTAATTTTTCACATGAATGTGTAAAGCATTTATGATTTCCTATAGTCAACCCATATAATATATGCATACCAAAAATATAAAGTATATAATACATATGAATATAATGTTCTACAAATTGAGTATCTTCACAAAATTTTTTTAGATTCTTTCTATAAAATATCTAAATATCAATTAAGAGCATTATATACCTAGAAAATTCTTTAATGACAAGTGCAAGCCATAAACTCTTTATCAATGGTATGGAATGATAATCTCTTAAAAATGTATCAAATCTAAAATTATTTTTAAGAAAAAAAAAGACGAGAGCAATGGACTCAGTGAATAGATGGACGATAATAAACTAAAATTTTAATACAAGAGTAAGAGTATTATATTTTATAAATATAATAATTCATAAGATTTCAGTCCTTTATTTATATTCAAATAAATTATCAAAATATATTTTTATATAACATCTATGAATAATCTAATAAAAAATTTAGATTTGCCTAAAAATTATCTCTCGAGACATTTACCAATGGCCATCTAGTTAATATCTCGAGACTTATTAATGAGTTATTTTGAATACTCATATAAAATCAAGTCATTGAGTACACTTGTTAACGTTGGCTTAGATAACATATACAATATCAAATACAAATTATATCCAATAATAACCTTTTCTTTATTCCATATCAGATGATAAAGGCAACATCTCCCTTACCCCTTTTACTAGTAAGGCAAAAATGCGTATATATAAACACAAATATGTTTCCTTAGAATTTTCTCCTTGAACTTTTCTTTAATTGGACCTTTGATGAAAAGTCAAAATAATTCTTGGTGTTAGCTTGTTTTTCTTGATTTTTCTATGCTAAGAAATTTTCCTACAACTTATGTGAAGCAAACATTTTTGGTTATGCACAAGGAAGGGTGGTAGCCAAGTGGAGAAATGGATAAATGGTGACTTTAATAGTTTGGTGGATTTGGAAAATGGTGGAAAATTTGAGAAGTTGGTAGAATTATGTAGAATTTGGGCTTAGGCATCATTTACTAATTTGGGCTAAGATTTTATTTAGACACCTAAACATTATCTTTATCCAAAAATAAAATTACAAAAATAGTCTTAAAAATTTTGTATTTTAATTTTTGCCCTTAGTAACTAATTTAACCACAATTTACAAAAATATCTTTATAAATTATATTATTACATTCCTAAGGTTTTAACACATGTATAACATAAAATATAACTTAAATTTATGAAATTTAACACTTATATATATATATATAAGAAATACTATGCATCTTATGCCTCGATTTTATGTCAACTAATGCATATACTTGATGTAGTACAAAAGTATTCCCATACGCAAAAAATATCGTGTGTCTTGAATATAAATGTAATGCATAAAAAAAAATTTCAAGAATTTAATATGGGTTCTATAAAGAGTTTAATTACAACTAGCAAAACAATTTTATTAAGTTAAGTCAAAGAGATTTTAATATATTAAGGCGAGGGATCTCATTAAACAAATCCACATAAAAAGATTCAAAATTGTAGTAATAAATATAAGAAGGGGTATTTATTTTGTTGAAATCCATTAGTGATTATAATCATTATTTTTCTTAATAGATTATTTTTTTTGGGTGTAGTCTTATAAATGTACGATTATGAAATCTGAACTACATTAAAATTTGGTTATAATCATTATTTTTCTTAATAGATTATTTTTTTTGGGTGTAGTCTTATAAATGTACGATTATGAAATCTGAACTACATTAAAATTTGGTAATCTTTTTTATTTATTTTGCATTATTACTTTGTTAAATTAATTAATTGATCAAAATTACTTAAAGTTAGTAAAGATGAATATAAACAAATCTACCAATTGGTATTAAAGTAGATCATTAATTATTTGATGAGATTCTTAGTGTTTTTGATTTATTTTAGATAGATATGGATGCTCAAAGAGAATGAGATTTTGCAAAAAAACTACCTTTACTTGATGGCACAAATTATTTATATTGGAAGGTGAGAATTATCATTAAATCTATAGATGAAAAGACATGGAAAGCAGTAACTCATGGTTGAAACTATCCTATTATAACTAATGTTAATAATAATAAAGTTCTTAAGCTTGAAGATACTTGGACAAGCATGTAAGATATGTTAGTAAATTACAATTCAAATGCGTTGAATGCAATCTTTAATGTAATATACCTAAATTAATTCAAACTTATCTCAACCTGTGAGTTCGCAAAAAAAAAAACATAAGATATCCTTCAAGTTATCGACGAGAAAACTTTAGTAATGAAACATTCTAAACTCCAAATGCTTATTTTTAGATTTAAAAATTTGTTAATTTAAGATGATGAGTTACTTAATGACTTTAATTCAAGATTAAATGGTATTACTAATGAATCTTATGCTTTAGGTTAAAGATACTTAGAAACCAAAATTGTAAGAAAAATTTTGTATTCAATTCCTAATAGATTTTAAGCAAAAGTCATAACAATTGAAAAGTGAGATCTCTAAGAATGTTTGAGATGAATTGGAAATAGTGAAAGTAAGAAAAAAGCATAGTTTTTTGGGTTGAAACAAAGGACTCCAAAGATGAAGAAGATGCAGACATTAAAGATTCAAAAGTTATCATATTTCTTACCAAAGTCTTCAACAAAATTCTCAGAAAAATAGGAAAAAAGATGAAACAAACTTCTAGATTCCCTTCTAAAAGTAAGTCTCCTATGAATTCTAATAAAACTAATAAAAGATGAGGCATTAAATATAAGGAGTGTAAAGGTTTTGGTCACATATAAGCTAAATATGACAACACGCTCAAGAAGAAGTTTAAAGCAATGAATATTACCTAGAGTAATGATGAATTAAAGTCAGAAAGTTTAGAAAATGTGAGTAATTATGTCGCATTTAATGTTTACTCACGTTCTAAAAGTGAATGTGCAAGTATTTAGTGATATTATAACAAAATCATTTGTCAATTGTTGCAACAAGTCAAAAAAATTGAGTGACTTAGATTAATCTCAATTAACTTGATTCTAATGAGAGTAATACAAAAAGTAAATTAAACATAAATAATATACAAGCCTTCTACAAATTAATATTCAACTAGTGGGTAGAAGTGTGCAATTACAATAAATTTTTAGAAAAACAAGTAGCCTTTTGAAAGAATAATCAGAAGGAAAAAGAATAGTGACCTTAATGAAGATGATCATTGTTGAAAAAGATAAAATTATAAGTGAGGTAGAATATGAACTTTACTACACCCAAAAATCCTTGAAAATGCTTAATTCAGGTACGTTTAAAGTTGATCATATTTTGACTTTTGGTAAACATGGTAATAATCATCAAAGACTTAGGTATCTTCAGGAAAAGTCATATTTGTAAAAGTTGCACCTAATGAATTTGGATCTTTTAGTATGATTGAAGTAAGTTTCTAAATCACTATCATGGATTCAAAAGTAAAATCAAGAAATTCATTCTTATTTATCATTATAGTAACTTGAGAGGTTATATTCATTCTTATTTGTCATTATAGCAACTTGAGAGGTCATGTTCAACCTAATTACTTTAAGTTTAAAAAATTTGTAAAAAATAACTTGACAATTAAATTTAAGATTGCTCATAGAATTAGAAAAATGTAAGCAAATAAATCAAAAATTAACTACTTGGTTGCTTATACTTCTTTGAAAACATGTCATACTAACGCTTGGTAGTTTAACAGTGCATGCTCTAAGCCTATAACAAGAAATTGTAAAAGTTTGGTAGATTACAAAAGATGTTTCAAGGGACATGTAACATTTGTACATGCTTTAAGCATATAAAAAAGGACACTTAATATAGAAAGAATTCTAAAATTGAAAAATATGTTTCATATTGAGAACCTGAAAGCAAATTTGATTAGCATTAATCAAATTTAGGATGATAATTTTTGTGTAAAATTTACACATAAAAAGTGTCAAATACTTGATAAATTTAACAATTATATTTTGAAAGGAAATTAATCTTCTAATAATTATTATATTTTGATACATCCACTTACATGTCATAAAAATGATTATAATGATATAGAAATATGGCATCAAAAACATGAACATTTGAATTAGAAAAGTCTAATTGAAATTGTGAATATAGATACCATGCATAGGATTCCAAAACTCAATAAAAATCAATTTGGGATATATGGTCAATGTTAGCTTAAAAAAACAGCCCAAGTCGCAATATAAAAGGGTGCAATACACTTTTACAATAAAGTTACTTCAATTACTACATATGGTCATTTATTACCTTTATTGTAATTTTAAAATAATTTTTTTTTAATGAAAATGTTAGGATATACCTTAGAAATCATTCATGTTATTAGCTTTGGGGATATATTTTGTCTCATATAAATATATATATATATATATATATATTATTTATTAATAAAAAAAAGAGTTCTTTATTCACAAATATAAGATATTTCCTGTATTTCGTCGTGAATATAAATGAAGTATATTTATAAATTATTCAAATAATTTATTTAATTATTAAATAAAATATTAAAATAATTCCTTACAGAGGTGATATTGAATGGACAACGATATTACATAATAAGCATACTAAATATTTTTAGTAAATATTATAAGATACTATTAGTACGAGTAACGTGACAATCACGTTATTAGAATATTAGTGTGGGTTAAATAGTTAAAGAACTATTTTTTTGAATATAATCACATAAATAATAAATCAAAAGATAATGCATGTAGTCAATATAATTGCACTAGTGTATGATGACGTCCTTTGATCTAAGATATTGTAATTAAATATAATGTAAATGCATGTGGTTCATATGGTATATAAGTATAAGACTAATCATATATTGTATGATAAAAATGGCTTTATCATATATTGTTTGTATTTAAAAATGAATAATAGTCAAGAAGAGATTCGTTGGCTTGATATATATAAAATCAGAATTACCGTTAACTTGATCTATATTTGAATTCCTAAACGAACATCAATAAATAGCTAAAATAGTAAATCTTTGACCAAAATAATTAAATGTCACATGAAAGAGTTTCTAGTGATAAATTCAGCATATAATAAGTGATAGTTTGTATTTATATTGGTATAAGATTTTGACATACCGTGGACCTCTACACGATTAGGATTTGACGATAAAAGAATTTTACTCACATGGCATATATATATATATATATATTTATGAATTCTTTAAATTGTTTAAAAAAATTTTGTAACTTTGCATTATAATATAATTTAATGTAAATTATATAGTCAAATTGATAATTAAATTATTTAATGACCTATGTACAAATATGTAATTATTGAATAATTACACTTAAATAAATGAAGTTATACTTATTTAAGTTTATTTGAATGTTAAGTAACTATGTTGCATTTAAGTCATGAACTTAAATGCATTAAATAACAAATATTTAATATTACTATTTAGTCAATAACATCTATTCACTTTTATTAGAAGTAAGGGCAAATATAAAAAGACATGGTTTTTTTTTTTTTTTTGAAGTATATATATGTATACTTTACCAAAATTTGCTTAGTTTTGAAATTGAAATCAAACCTAAGCTCTCTTTTGTGCATTTTGACCAACCCCTCTCATTGCATTTTAGTAGTGTAGATTATTATATTTTCATATAATTAAAGGTATACACTTATCACCTATATGTCTAAACATGTTAAAACTCATCAAATGTGAAAAATTTTGCATATATATGATGTATGCGTATTTGGCACACTAAATGTTTGTGAAAATACTTGAATAAGTTAAGCATGATAATTTATTGATGTTATTATATGTGTCAATCCTTCAGGTAATTGTTTAGATAGTTTCCTTCCTTAATCAAGTCTCTTTATGACTAGATTTCAATATTGCTAGTAGGATTTTTTATTTTTATTTTAAAAAATATATTTTTTTAAGTAATTAAAAGCCAATATGGCAAATGCAGTGATCTGTGCTTGTGTCATGTTATTGAATAAAATAGTTAGTGTTTTGTTGATATATCATACCTAAATCGTACATTGCCCGTGATTATCAAGAAGTAAGTATACTTGACTTTTAAAAGAGAATCACAATAAACGTATGTATATGTTTGAATGTATTTTCAAGAATTTTTTTAATTATAAATCCCTATAAAAGTATATTTTTGGCATTGTTATATGTTTATATGGCTGATTATAATATATGTATTATTGTGATTGTAATTGTTGATGATTGTGTTATCGTGATTACTTTTTTATCACGTGCATTGGCATATAAGCATGAATATATGCATTGTGTTTAAAGTAATGAAAAAGTGATTTTGTAAGAAAAATACTTATGAAAGTTAAGTATTTGTATGTTAGGATATCGAATTTCATTATTTTTTTAGTAGGCAATTATTAGTTATATGGAGCCTTTATTATATAATGTGACCATTCCTTCGGGTTTGGTATTTTTGTTATTGTTCATTGTTCCATATAATATGGGAGAGATTTTTAAGGTAATCCTGGGTGTAGTGGTCTTTACATTCGTGTGAAGAAGTATTTGTGTATGTGGGAGGACTCACCGATGATCAGGGTAAGGGTATGACTCTTACTTTCGGGCATGAGTATTTATTATTTTTATTAAAAATATATGCCTCACTTGCACTTACCCCATATACGATATGTCATCGACGAGTGACATTGGCTTATTTAGTGATTAATGATATATGAAGTCCTATTAAGAAATAATTGAAATGAGATATTCCTAAAAAATTTGAAAAAAACTTATATAACATTTAAATATTACGAAATATTTGAAATGAACATGATTTCATCTCATGCCATATCATGTGTATGCATTTCATATAAGTGAATCGTATATAAGTATGTATGTATTTTATATATATAAAAAATTAGTATACTTACTGAATTTAAAACTCACTATAGTTTATTGTGATTTCAGATGATTAAAGGATTTGCAATTAGAGAATGGATTTAGCTGAACTTCTGCTGTCACTTGGTTCTCTAAGCGTTAGAACTTTTAGAAATTTTCTTCCTTCTGTTATTTTAATTTTAGAATTATTTTAGAGACTTGTGCTTAATCGTAATTCGAGATATTTGAGTAATTAATTTGTTTACGAGTTTTCTATAAGTTATAAGAAAGTTTTTCATAGTTATATAGGTTTTGTGAATATTTTAGTATTGTTTTATCTTTTAAAATTATGGGCGTTACAACGGATGTTAACCTTCTTCACCATGATCAGCCACGTGATGGGCATATGGCATCATTGTATGCAGACTCTGGCAGTCATCTTTGGGGCTCTTTATTAGATTTAGGTAGTTGCATTTCTATTTTTCTCTGGTTGATTGTATAGGTGATACAAATCATGGCACAACTTCAAAGAATTCAATTTAAGTTTCGATTGGTCCAGTTATGAGAGTACAAATAAAGAAGTTCAAAGATGCACTTAACGGACTAATTCAAGAAGTTTGGACCTAAGTAAATTCGTGGAGACCCATTAGGCTTGATCCACATATCTAGCAAAGATAGATATGCATGATTCAAACTTTAGAAAAGTCTGACCAATTTTAAACTTGATTTTTTAGCAAGTATAATAGAAATATTTAGGAGTGTTTAAGTTCATTTATAAGTCTATTTAATTAGTCAGCTTTCCTTGAAGTGTTTGAGTTCATTTATAAATTTATTTAATTAGTTAACTTTCCTTTCTATCTTAGGTAAATATAAGATACGATTTTACCTATAAAATGGTACTTTTGAATAAGAAGCAATCAGAATTCATTAGTCAAAATTTGAGATTATTTTCTCTTTAGTTCTTTGAAGAACTATTCGAACTTATCAAGAATTATTCTTGTGGTGTTCATCAGTGACTTATCGAACGAACTTCCATCACTGTTTGTGGCGTCTACATTATACCGATGTTCTTGTTTCTTTATAAACAATGGGTCGAGATTCCATTCAAATCTTATCGTAAAACGATCTTAGGTTCCTTATTAAGTTTAGGTCTCGTTATTCTTAACGAGATTCGTATCAATAAGTATTTATGAATTTTAGGCAATGTATAATATATGATTTTTCTTACTTAATTACGTGATAATTATAACCCTTTTCTTTATTATGATTTTATAATATGTGGTTTTATTCTTTTTTTCTCTAGTTGATTGTATAGGTGATATAAATCATGGCACAACTTCAAAGAATTCAATTCAAGTTTCGATTGATCCAATTACGAGAGCACAAGTAAAGAAATTTAAATATACACTTAACGGGCTAATTCAAGAAGTTTGGACTAAGTAAATTCGTGGAAACCCATTAAGTTTGGTCCACATATCCAGTAAAGATAGATCTGTATGATTCAAACTCTAGAAAAGTCTGACCAAATCTAAACTTGATTTTTTAGCAAGTAAAATAGGAATATTTAGCAGTGTTTGAGTTCATTTATAAGTCTATTTAATTAGTTAGTTTTCTTTAGAGTGTTTGAGTTCATTTATAAGTCTATTTAATTAGTCAGCTTTCCTTATTTAATTTTGGCATATAGAGCCATTTAATTGACTGTTTATTTCTTTTCTATCTTACATAAGTACAAGATACGTTTTGCCTATAAAAATGCACATTTGAATAAGAAGCAATCAAAATTCATTAATTAGAAAAATTAAGAGTTATTTTCTCTTTAGTTCTTCGAATAACTATTCAAACTTATCAAAAATTATTCTTGTGGCGTTTATCAGTAACTTATTGAGCGGACTTCCATCACCATTTGTGGCGTTTACATTATACCGAGGTTCTTGTTTCTTTACAAATAGCGGGTCGAGGTTCCATTCAAATCTAATCGTAAAACGATCTTGGGTTTTTTGTTGAATTCGGGTCTCGTTATTCTTAGCAAGGTTCGAATTAGGTTTGTTGGTAACAATGATATTTTGGTGTGTGCAAATGAGAAGGCCTCTATTTGTATCTACTTTTAACCCATTAATGCTTGTTGTTGTCGTCTTTCTTGTATCCTTAATGTTGGACGAGCAGCTACACTTGGGCAGGTATATATTTATAATTGATTTATTTAATTTTATTTAATATATGTTCTAATAATTTGATGATCGATTAATATGAAATTGGTTCAATGTATTAGGAGCAACAATGATTGTTTGTGGACTATATGTTATTTTGTGGGGCAAAAGAAAGGAGATGACGATAATTCAATTAATTCTAGCTAAAACCTCCATAGAATCTGATCAATCAATTGAAATTGTCATTACTTCTCCAATTGACCATGCAATTATAACACCAGAAACAACGAAAGAAGAAAATGATATAAGAGCGACAAATGTTTTGACAACAGAAAAAGAAGAAAACAATAAAGGAATGATTAACGATGAAAAAGATGAAAATGACACATGAAGTGATGAAGCAATTTCTGAGCTTGCTTTAGAATTCAACATAAATTGGATTCAAAGCATGATAGTTAGATTTTCAAGTAATCACTGTTTTTGTAGAGAATATGGAAGTTCCTTTTTTCTTTTCTTTTTTTTCATTGCAATTTGTAGTTGTTATGTTGTATGCAAATATAACAGTTATTTATGTGATGGGTATTTTTATTTTTAATAAAATATTTAAAAAATATTAATTTTGTTAGGTTTAAACTTAAAATAGTCTGACATTTTAATTTATTTGTTAAATACAAATACTATGGGATATTAATATTGTTTAAATTTTAGAAATTACCATAACAAATCGTAGCTAGTGCTTGGCCTATTTAATTGGCACTCAAAACATAAGTGGTGGAATTTCCACGAGCATTTGTTAATTTGGTTAATCAAATGATAAGTACAATTTCTACTTATCAGATTTCTTAACATACATAAGCAGTGACAACTTAAAAAAATAACAATAAGGTAAGAAACCTTAAAATAAATCTATTGTAAAGCACTATCAAACCCTGATCAAAAAATTCAAGAATGCAATAATTGTCATCAACCGTGAGATATAACTTCCACCAATAACTCACATAAATATACAAGGCCTATAATATTGTATCAAAATTATATAACATGTATATATATATATATATATATTAACGTCACACTCTAATTCAGTAACTGCCACCTGACAATCGTCACACACATTCGAAATATGCCCTATTAGCATAAAATGTCCTCCAATAGTTCACTTGACTTTTAAGAATTATATGGTCCCTTCACATAATCAAAACACACACATACAATCACATCTAAAATTTCTTATAGCATCGATGCTTATAAAATATCCAGAATAAGAAAATGAATAAAATATTTATAATTTAAATAATTTTCAAGGTACATAGTATAAAATATCAAAAAAATACGTGAAATATTTTGCCAATGAACTTTAAGGCATATAGAATGAGTCGAGGAGCCTATAAAAGTTAATACTGTAATAATAATACCCATCACTTCTGTGAAAAAACAAATGTAAAATTTAACTTAAAAGTAGTAAAGTAAAAGAGTGAGTATAATGTTAGAGTTGTGCCTTACAAGCCAATCACGTGATATTGTGATAGACATTTTCTCTTGTAAATTTATTTTTATTATTAATAAAATATTTTATTTATGGCATATGCTTTTATCATTTACATATATATATATATGTATAACAACAAAGTTCGTAAAATATTTGTAATATATATCTAATTATAATGAGTTCATACTTATGAGATAGATATATCAGTAACATTATTATTAAATGTTTCCATCATAGGACTTTAAAATGAAACATTTATTATACCGAATAGATTAATACACACTATACTTACTTGGTGAAGAGAGCAGTTGTTCTCGTAAACCACTTATGTACGGACACTAAGGCAAATGTATATGTGCTCATTAAAGAATGAGTTCATTAAGTTGACTTACAGTAGAAATGTCCAAATGATAATTGTATTTAACCATCAATTGGACACTCTTTGTATTAGTTGTATAAGTGATCCTTAAACTTGTGAACACTATAGTTATCTTATGAATAAAATGCTATACTTTGATATTATCTATAATAGATCTGAATAAGGTTTATTACAGGCAGTTATTGAGTATGATACAATACTCATAGAGATAGGTGAATATTCAATAAGGAATATGTCACCTTTAGTACATTACAAGAGTATGCTCTATGTGAATGATAGAGATATGATTTAACAAATCTTTGACTAACGTGAAGTGTAGGACTAAGATGTAGTTCTCAATGACAATATATTTTATGAATCATAATCTCAAAATTCATTGTACATAATATTGGATATAAAGGTTTTAACGGTTTACTATGACCTTGATCTAATTGAAACATAGTATGATAAAAAGATTAAATTATACGACAACTGATTACAAAAAGCTTCATTTTAAATCTTATCATTTCATTACAATCTATATGGCCATGATACATTACTAGATATCAATCTTAGTCTGTAAACATGTTTAGTGAATCATGAGATGATTTATTAAATATCAAATAGATTAAAGAGTTTGATTCATAATTTTAATATACGTCTACTATCGGCTCTATAATAAATTTATTAAGTCACACCCAAATGAATAAGAAACTTACTTAAGATAACTTTTAAGTGCTAGAGAGAATTTTGAAATGTTGTACCACTTAAATATAACATATTTCTTAAAATAACATTATGATAATTTCTAAATGAGTTAGCATAAAATGAGATTATATATTAATTTGTGAATTGTGATATATATAATGTGATTATATATTTTACCAAATAATTAATATATAATATAGTTATATATTAATTATTAAGTAAATATGTGTGATTTAATAAGTGGACAAGTAACATAATTACAAAATAGCATTTGGCACAATTATGATCAAATAGATGTAATTTGAGATAAAATCAAATTTTTTTTTTTAATGAAGTTATGTGACATGCACATAAGATGTCCTAGTTTAATATATAAATGGTGAGAAAGTTGTAGAAAATATGAGAATTTTTACAAAATTCGTGACAAAGGAATTTTGCCCACTTTGAGTATTTTGAATATCAAAATTTTTACTTTTATCTCAAAGAAAACATATTTGAGCTCAAGTAGGTTCAATCAAGAATGAATGAAACATATAGTAAGGCCTTCATAGCCTTTTAAAGTTTTAAAAAATTGAACTTTTCAAAAAATTTAAGAAATAAGTAAGATATTTAACTTTCAATTTTTAAATTTTTTTCGTCAATTTAGTCAATATAAGATTCTGAATAATAAGTATACTAAGAATTCCAATAGTGGTATTAGAGCATGTGTTATTTGTTAAATTGTTGATAGATATTGATCATGCATGAAGTTGAGATGAAATTGTTTTTTGGCTATGTTCGGTTAAGCATGGAATTTTATGGATTATTTTGGCACATGTTTAGGTTTTAATGGAGTGTGTTATATATTTAATTTTAAAATTATAAAGTTATTAGAAGTCTAGAAATTAATTGATGCATGATGAAATTTAAGTTGTTTGTGTCGAAATTTTGAATAAAATGGCTAAAATCGGCAATACTTGACTAGTTTAAGTGCCAAATGCTTTATTAGGTATACAATTGCTAAATACTTAATTAAATGATTGTTTTAACTATATTCATGCGTGTTCCGAACACAACATAATGCATTCAAGTGTTAGATACATTATGGAATGAGCCAATCATTTTATAAAGTTTTCAAGTGTTGAATATTTTAGGTTAAATGGAATAATAGTTATTTTATTATGTATTTATTGTGCATATTTTGACTTGGATGTTATGTCAAGAATATGTACTATTTAAATTGAATATGTTAAGCTTAGAATGCATGATCCAATTTAATGCCCTTGGTTGATGATGTGCTAATGCATGTTGATGTATGTTTATATGATTGTTATATATGTTGAAATTAATGAAACCATAATGAATTAATTAGAATAAATTCATCTCATTATTAAAATATTAAGTTGTAAATATGATATATTAAAAATAACTTACATGGCCTTCCACTATTTACGAATCAATTAAATTTATCTATTTAATGTAAGTTTGTTGTGTCACACAAAGGTCACACTTTTTTTAGATGTTATGAGTTGGCACATTGTACATATGATGTTGTGAGTTAAGCATAATTATTTAACTTTATTATGTCACACAATAGTTAAATAATGAAGATAAATTCACAAAGAAATAATGTGCTTAACTAGAATAATATGATTTGTTATATCACATAAGGTCATATATGCTTTGTTGGCCAAATGAAATTGGAAGTTGCATGAGTTGTAATTGGTATAAGTTACCTACCTAATTAAGGAACATGTAATTTGTTGTGTTACACAAAGTCACAATGTTTATGGTAATTGGAATTCTAAAACCCACTAGAAAATAAATGTCTTTATTTTTCTATTTGCATATTAGATTGCATTTTGATATAAAAAAAATAGTAAACAATCAATTCACAAGTATTATCTAGTATAAAATTATTTATATGCTAACCTAATATTTCAATAACTTATAATAATTTAAAATAATTTATTAAAATCAAAGTATGCGATTCAAAACAATTTCCTAATGAATTAAATATTGTATATAATTCACTCATTATTGAGGAGAGGGTACACAGTCCCTCACTGATCCTCACTAGCTTAGGTTCATGTTGACATGCTGGCATCTAAATAACACATATTCATTTCTATTAAAATCCAAACTCCACTAAAATACCGATATATCTTAATATATAATATGTATGCATCATGAACATAAATCTCTACGTTAACATATAGATTGAGATTCAAGTCTATAGAAAATTATTTATAAAAAATAGTAAAATTTTTAGTCAAAATTAACTATTAAGGATAGTTCGATAATTTTTGAAAAAATAGAGTTAAAATTTTAAAAAATACTATGTTAAAGATATAAACTATACTCTCAAAGTTTTTCAATAATTTTGAATCACTGAATTTGAAAGTCATTTAAAGGTTTAAAAGTGCTTCACAAAATAGGAGAACAAATTGCTCAATGCTGCAACTCTAAGTTACTAATGCCACAGCATGTTACAGTAATAATGCTACAGTATATATGCTACAGTATTTTCATAAATTTTGAAAAACAGAAACTCAAGGACTACAATGCCTGGTTTAATTTTTGCATAGTAAAAAAATAAAGGAAAAATTAAAAATGAGTAATTTTAACAAGACAAATAAATTTCAAATTAGTCCTATAAACACTTGTTGAAAAGGTTTTTAAAAGTACTACAACTTTATCATTAATAGGATTGGCATAAATAAAAAACTCATATTTAGCCCTTAAAACTCTTTCAAATGCATTACATATACATTTATGACATGTTATGATATCTTACGCCTATAAAAATATTACATCAAACATATGCATACTTACTTGACATGAAATCGAGACATAAGATATATAATATTTCTTTATATATACTTAAGTATTAAATTTCATGATTTTAGGTTCTATTTTCTATTGTAAAAGTGTTAAAACCTTAGGAATATAATAATATGATTTAACAAAGATATTTTTTTAAATTAATAAATAAATTAGTCATGAGGGATAAGAATAGAAATGTAATTTTTTTGCTAAAACTATTTTTGACTTTTTACCCTTGCTTAAGGATAATTTTTATGATAATCTAGATATGTTTTGGCCTAATTGGTTTAGTTTAGGCCCAAGCCCATTGTTCACTATTTTTCTATAACATCCTTTACTTTTCTATCACTTTCTTCTCCTTCCTTCTAGTTTGGACGAATTTTCAGTCTTTAAGAACTATTTTTAGCTTAAAAAGGTTGTAGGAAGTTTCTTAAGCAAGAAAAAATAAAAAATAAAAAAAAAGCAAATAAAACACCAAAGGATTAACTTAGTTCAACCTATACTATTCAACCTAAACTTCAATAAAGGAAAAAATTTGAAAAGAAAAATTACAACAAGGTATATTTTTGTTTAGAAAAATCTTGGTAAAATTTTAAACTTTATTTTAAGCTTACAATCAAGTTAAAAATATGTGAGAAATATGATTTAAATGTAGAAATTTAAAAACCCTAGGTAGCCACAATTGGAATATATGTGTATATTTGTGTATTGTTTTCATATAAGATAAAATTGATGATTTGATGACTTTATCTTGATATTTAATTGATGTTAAAGGTATATATAGCTAAATATATATTTATATCAAATGAAAATTTATTTGTGTAAGATGGTGAAGTGTGTATAGCTATTAATGGAATGCCTAAATGGTTGAATTTAAAAAAAAATGAAGATAGATTTTAATGTAGAAAACATTGATTTTTTTGGGTTTATTTAGTGTATTTAATGATAATATTATTGGTATATACCTTAAATCTAATAATATTTTAAATGTTTGACACATTTGTATCATGACATTTTGATTTATATATTTCATTTAATTATTTTATTATTACATAGATGTATATTAAATAAAAATAATAATGCTCTTACAATAGCAAGTTTACTTAATTGAACACTATTTATAAATGCCATTAGTCAATTATTATTATAAATAATACAATAATAATGTATGGAGATTATTGTGTAGTGACTGATAACAACTTATGTATGTTGTGATATGAGATATCAAGTCAACACATAGATACAAGTTAGTAAATTAATATATTGGACTGACCTATTATGAGAATGCTACGTAGATCATTATATAAGTGTTATCGATTCTCATAATGACTAAAATATATGTGATCATTGGACTTGAAATCCATATGGTTCCTAATATAGAGAATGATATATTTTGATATTTTCAAACATCATCTATAACAAGATAGACTATAAAAAAAAAAATCAAATATGTCATAACTCTTGTAGAGAGATATGTATAATCAAGATAAGATTTGTTCTTTTTATATAATGGAAGTGATATATTGGACCCTTTGATTAAGCGAGATTTTGAAAAATATATAGTTATACTCAAATAAATCAATATATAATATTAACTTCATTTAATAGAATAAGTATACTTAAAATATCAAAAAAATATAATTAAACTATATAATGATGACATATTTCATGTCTCCTGTTCAATTAAGATATCTAAAATAAATAGATTAAATTATATAGTAATATTAGTCACGGATAAGGTATTGTCAAACCACTAATATTCTCATCACTTGAGTAATCATAATGTATTGCTAGATACTGTTCATTACTTATAATATTAAAATTAATTTTTAGTGTTACTGTCAACATCACGAAAATTTATTGGATTGCATATTAAAATCAAAAATATAATATATATATATATATATATAATTTTAAAAAGGTTTAGAATTCATTGAACTATTTGAATTTTAATTTTGACTAAACCCATTACCTAAAGATTAAGATAAGTTTATTAGTACCTACTTTATTAAATAAATTAAATTTTATAAAAAAGTTCAACCAAATAGTTTAAGTCAAAATTAAATATTTAAAATAGTAATATATAAATATGTGATATTTATATTTTTTAAATATATACTTAGGGTTTGTTTTTGCATCCTTACTTTTGAAAAGATAAAAACACACAAAACATCATACACTTAAATCATAGAAGCTAGCACTTTAATTAGATTTTTAATCACGTGGATACCATAAAGACGCAGAAGTAATTGATTTGTGTTCTTGATTTGGCAAAAATCATCTAACTAGAAGTATATACGTATTTATGGCATTGAAATATATATATAATAACACTAAAGTTTATCACTTAGATATTAAAAAATAAATTACTTTTTTTTTTTTGTATAACTCCACTGTATATTTATATACTAGTTTGCTAACAAATATTTTTCTTAAATTAAATATTATATATTTAGTAATAGTTAAAGGACATTTTAAATATTATGCTGGTATAAATTATTCTACGGCAATTTCATTATTTTAGGATAAATTTTAGTGTTTCATTGGTATATATTTTAGGTAAAGAAAATTTGTGTTGAAAGCTTAACATGGTGGTCATTATGGAATGTTTATTTGGGTAAGAATTGGTGTTTATTGACTTTCTAGAAGTAACAAGAATATGGTTAGCAAATATAGGTAAAGGTGAATTATTTTTATGTACCCTTTAGTGATGGAATTCGGCAAGATATATTCTATGGATCGACACAATGATCCTAAGCATTATGTTATATGAATATGATATAGTATCAGCGTGTTGAATAAATCTATAACTAGATACCTCTATAAATGCCAACAAAGCATATTCATTTCATACATTTCATCAAAATCGTATACTTAGAATAAACATAGAATATTAATAGTTTGTATGTAAATAAATTCTATATATGTGGTAATACAATAGTAAGAGATCTGGCTCAACAGGAAGATTAAATTTGAGAATATTAATCTTTCATAAATTGTGAAGAGATAGATGTGTTTTTAAATATTTTAAATGATATGAAATTAAATCTTTTATGAATATAAATTTACCTTCAATTCTTTTTGATAAAATAAGTTTAAATATTTAATTATTTTATGAAATTTAAATTTATGAATATCTTATAAATATTAATTTAAAAATATTAGAATAGGAGTGAATTTAAAAGATATTATGATTTAAAAATTGTATATGTAAGCTGTGGATGTATGTGTTGATAAATAGGATGTAAAAATATACTTATGATCTATGATTTGTGATTTTAATATAAGTACCTGATTGTAGGTGCGTCTACACACAGATGTTGAAATAGGATGCATTGATGTATATGATTTTTTCTCTTACTAGAGATAGAGTAAAGAAGTGATTATTTCCTCCTTATCACCTATGAAAGGATAAAGGAATAGGTATCGAATACAATAAGTGTTTGATATTGTACTTTTTATTTGAGCTAACAATAACGAGTGGGCCAAAGATTTGATTTTATATGATTATATGAAATAACTCATTAGAAGGTCTCAAAATGTCTACTAGAGGTACAATAGAAGATGTCTCAAAGGATAGTTTCTAGGCAAATTCAAATTTTATTAAAACATCCACAAATTTTCATAAGAGAATTTTTTTTTTTATGATCTATTTGAATATGAATAAATGTATTAAAATTTTACGATTGGTATATTTTTAAATATAACCCTCTTATTCCTGTAAATTAAATTTTAACTACTGTCATCTATCTATTCACTAAGTTTTACTCTTACACTATCTTTTTCTTAAAAATATTTTCAAATTTTACGCATTCATAAAAGGTCTTCAGTCCACACCTTAAGGCATAGAGCTTGTGGCTTGCATTTTGTCGAAGATTATATTATGTATTGAGTGTCCTCTGTTGATATGTACATATATATTTTCTAGAAAAGATTAAGGAAAACCTTTATAGAGATACTTAATTGTAGAACATTATACTTATAAATAATGCATATTTAAATTTTTAGTGTATATATATTATGTGAGTTAGCTATACAAGATATTAAAAACCTTATACATTCATATAAGATACTAGTAATAGGTATAGCGAATAGGTGTATGGTAGTTATTATATATTCGAATTAATGGATCGAGGCGTAACATTAACAATATTTTTATTTTTCATAAAATTAGAAAAATTACAAGAAAGTCAAAATTTACAAAAATTTATTTCATCGCTTATCAATGCTAAACTCAACCCTTTTCAAATATGTTTGAAATCAAACAATAAATCTAACTTCTAAATATTAAAACCAACCATTCAAAACTTAAATCAAGTCTTAAAATACCTCATGAATCAAAATTTAACTCAATATAAATAATTTAAATCTAATTCACAACCAAAAATTCTTACCATTTAATTTAATTTTATGGAATGAAATCTTATGATAAAGTTTTCTCATTCTCATAATTAATCATTAAAACATCAAGATTAAGTCCACAACCTAAAGGCTGAACTAGAGTACATAAATATTTATTTTAACATTTAAGCTCAAATAACAAAATAAAAAAAAGTTTAAAATGATTAGAAACCTTATCAAAACTCAATGGAAACTCTATAAGTTTATTATGAACCATTGAATTGAGCTTTCCTAGTTGAAGGTTTAAAACCTCAACTAAATTTTTTGAGAGAGAGTGAAACATTTTAAGAAAAGAGATGGAAAAGTGAGGAGAATATGAGAAATCTAATATAAGTGAGAAATGGAAAAGAATTAAAGGAGAAAGAGTTAAGAAAAAGTGAAAGGAAGACGGGAAGAAGAAAGAAAATAAAGGGAGAAAGAAGAGTGGAGAATGGATGCCAAAATAGGAGGGAAGAAGAAGAAATTGGTTTTTAATGCCTTTAAAGCCATTTGACAAAATTACCCATTTTTACAAAATTTAAAAAGACCATTTGCTAATTAAATAAAATAAATAAATAAAATTTTAACTCATAAAAATAAATAATAAGTTTCAATAATATGTCAATTAGTCATAATATGTGCACGTGTATGAAAATGATATTTAAGTACAAAAAGAATAAACTATTTCTAGGGTCTAAATGACAGGTTTTTAAATTTAAGCCCCTTAAAAGGATTTTATTCTTAAAATTATATGTACCCATATCACTGAATCGGATAAGGGTATTGTTCTTGCATTAAATCCTCGGGTTCCTAAGTTATCTCTTAAATGTGGGCACTGCATCACAAACCTTAACATCGAGATTATCTTACTGCTTAAGGCCATTTCTTTCTAATTCAAGATCTCGACTGGTTAAGCATCGTAAGAAAGATTTTTTCTATGTTCCATGGGTAGTGCTTCCAAAACATATGAAGGGTCTAGTACATACTTTCTTAACATCGACACATCTAAGACATTACAAAGTTTCTCCAAGTCCAGTAGCAATTCCAAGTGATATGTTATCGCGCTTATCCTCTTTATTATCCTAAAAAGACCAATGTAACAAGCGTAAAACTTTCCTTTATTACAAAACCTAATTATTCTTTTCTAAGGTAAAAACTTTAAGGAAAACAATATCTTCTATAAACTCTAATTCTTTTCTTCTGTTATCTTCATAGCACTTTTGTCGATCTTGTGTCATTTTCAACTTTTCTCGAATGATCTTAACTTTTTTTGTGGTAGCCTTAATCAGTTCAACATTATCAAGTTTTCTTTCACCCATTTCATCACAATAAAGTAAACTCTATACTTACTCTTATACACCATTTCATAAACAGCCATACCTATGCTAGCTTGGTAACCATTATTATAGGCAAATTCAACTAATGTTATATATAAATCCTAACTGACTGGAAAGTTTATTACACAAGGCAATAACATGTCTTCTAAAGTATGTATAATTCTTTTCGACTCACCATAAAATAAGGGTGGCAGGTAATACTGGTTCAATCAGTTCCCACAATATTTTACAAAGTTCTTCAAAATTTGAAGGTAAACCACAGATCCTAACTGAAGATAAGGGATAAGACAATCCTATGCAATCAATGGATTTGATCCATATATCATTTACTGAGCTATGCTTGAGAATATCTCATATTGGTAGAGATAAAGCATGCTATTTAATCAATTGATTTACTACTACCTGAACTATATCATATTTTCATTAAGTTCTCAATAAACTTATCACAAAATTTATAGAAATATGGTTCCATTTTCAATCAACAAGTAAAAATAATAGCATTCATGTTAACCTTAGAGGTTCACCTTTTATCTACTAACATGTCACACATTGAAATACATACTCAAATACATCACATTTCATTCCTTTCTATCTATATTACCTCTTAAAATCTTTATACATTTTGATACTTCTCAAACACACAACAAGCCTTATTGATGAGCTTTTGCCAAAATTTTATTTTTAAGTCTTCTAATATAACCAACTTCCCACTAAAATAAGAATTTCATCTATTCTTATTCTCTAAACTTGTTAAGTTTGGGTGCTAGAAACCCACTCATTAAAACTAAAATAATTCATCTCCTTAGCTAAGAACATAAGTATATATTATATCGACTTGAAATTCTTTTGATACACCTAATTTATTGAAGAACCAAAGATGTATAGAAACTGGAATGCTTTCTAAGATAAGTCTTTAAAATTTCTCTTTAAAAAAACCTAGCATGCTATAATCATAAAACCATGTATTTAACTCTTTGATATCTTGTCAAGAAAACTCAACAAATTTTCCTCCATATTTTGAACAAAATTAGCTTGTAATGTAACATAGAAATATTTTGAAATTTTTTCAATAGTCAAAAATACATCTTTGTGTGTACATGTACATATGGTAACATAGATAATTTTATACAAAATAAATAAATTTATTTCATATATTTGCCATCATGGTAATTGTAAGCAAACCAATACTTAAACATGCAACAGAATCATAAATCTCTAATTGCATGGCTGAAAGTTAGGGCACTGCAAAAATTTGTTTATGGTATTTGCTTTTTCTCTTCTTGTTCTTCTCTCTTTCTTAACCATAACAGCACTAATCAATGCCAATGCCATTTCTGTCTCTTTCTTTCTCTCTTTCTCTATTTTTTATAGTAGTTTGCTTGCCTTAGAAGCCCAAGATTATCAAGCTCGACTTGTGCAAGTAATCTTTGTCTTTTTCACATTTTCTTTACCTTGCCCTTCACCATTTCCAAAAATTTTGCAATTGCTCTCCCCCTTTATTTTTTCCATAGTTGGAATCCATGATCCATCCTTGTCTTTCTAATTTATTATATTATATTATATTACCTTATCTTATTAATATTAGTTTCAAATCAATTTCTAATTTTGTCCTCCTTTTAGTCACAAAAGGATAGTTAATGGCTTCGATGATAGGTATAAATCATTTCAAGATCTATATGATAAAATTCAGTGTTATTATATGTCTATAGATCAATACTATAAATAAATACATACTTCTAATTAGATAGTTTTTGTCAAACTACAAATGTAAATCAATTGCCTTTATTTTTTTATGGTATCCATATGATCGAAAATTTAATGAGAATGATAACTCATATAATTTTAGTGCGTGATGTATTGTGCGTTTTTCTCTTCTTAAGAGCAAAGATGAAGAACAAACCCTAAGTATGCCTTCCTTAAAAAAATATAAATCTCACATATTTATATATTATTATTTTAGGTATTTAATTTTAACTTAAATTATTTAGTTGGGTTTTGTTATAAAATTTAATTTATTTAGTAAAGTAGGTTATAAATTTAGACCAATTTTTACATAATGAGTTTAGTAAAAATTAATACCCAAATAACTCAAACGATATATATATATATATATATTATTTTCGATCTTAATGTGCGACCCAATAGATTCTCGTAACATTGGTAATAATATTAAAATCTAATTTTAGTGTTACAAGTAATGAATAATGTCTAACAATGCATCATGACTATACAAATAACGAGAATATCAATAGTTTGATATCAATTTATCTATAACTAATGTTACTATATAATTCAACTCTCTTATCCGAAATATTTTAATTGAACACAAAACATTGAATGTATGATTCTCGTATGGTTCAATCATATTTTTTTAATATTTTGAGTGTATTTATTCTATCAAATATAGATAATATCACAAATTAACTTATTTAAGTATGGCCATGTATTTTTCAAAATTACACTCAATCAAAGGGTTCAAGATATCACTCCTATTATATAAGAAGGATAAATTATAGTTTTATCACACACATTCCTCTACACGAGTGATAACATATTTGATTATTTTTTTTATAATTTATCTTGTTACAAATAATATTTGAAAATATCAAAATATATCATTTTCTATATTGAGAACTATGATGATTTCAAGTTCAAGGATCATATACATTATTATCACTATTAAAATCGCTTATAAAATTCATATAATGATCCATATAGAGTTCTTATGATAGATCGGTTCAGTACATTGGTACATTAACTTGTACTAATATGTTGACTTGATATCTTATATCATAACACACACATATTATTATCAGTCACTACACATATTAATCTTCATGCATTATTATTACCCTATTTATAATAATACTTGACTAGAGACATTTAAGAATAGTGTCCAACTAATTGAACTTGTTATTTTAAGGGTATTATTATATTTATTAAATATACAGATATGTAATAATGAAATAATTAAATGGTATATATAAATCAAAATATCATAACATAAATATATCAAATATCCAAAATACTATTAGTTTTAGGGCATATACTAACCAAATAAATCATACTTTCATTGTACAACTCTAATAGCAAACCCTAGAAATTTGCATAATAACAAATCATATATCTTAATCCTTAAACTTTAGCATTATCCCTTTCATCATAAGTCAACTCTATTTTATTCATCTTAATCCATTAATATTTAATAAATGTCTAAAAACAATATCACAACACATATTAATATATTGAGTGATATATGTGACCTATACATAAAATCCATATTCTCGTAAACCACCCCACATGGTTAATGTTTGATCCTGACGTTAAGAATCAATATTCATCATTTTCTTAGAAAACCTCTTTTTAAAAAATTATTATTATACTTAAACTTTCATAACATCACAAGTGAAATTTCTTATAGGCACGCATTTAAATTTCTTAATGGTTCACTCTTATATGGCATTTTTGATATTCCCAAGAATTTTTTTAACCACCTAATACATGTGGTCATGAAATTTATCCTTTTTAATCTGATCAAGATTTATGGTACTGTAATAGAATTATTATTCAACTTATGAAAATTTAATAATAAACTTTTATTAATTGACATATTAATTAAATTACCCTAAAATTTTATAAATACCTTTATTTGCACTTTACTCCATGTTCTAAAACAACACATAAAATGTAAGAATTCTAAAATGGCAATAAATATTTCTTATAATACCTCCTAATTCAATTTGAGATATAGAACTCTCTCTCTCTCTCTCTTTGTCTGGTGAAAATCTAAACTACTTTTTAGAAAACACATTAAGAAATGCGTCTACTTTTGATATAAAAGGGTTTGTTAAGTAACAACTAGCATGTCTTTTAAATACAAATATCCAATACGCTCTAATTTCTATTATCCACCATGACACACTTTGAGTAAAAAAACTAATGATTCTACAATTGAACGAATTTGATATGCTATTAACTCTTTATTCTTTTTTCAAAAAGTGACTTTCTTACTATTGTAGTCAATTACAACTTGATAATTATACAACTAATTTATGCCAAGATTACACTAAGCATATGCCAAATAAGCCTAACAACCCTTTCACAACAATTGTTTTGCTTCCAAGCCTAAAATAACACAAGACAAAAGCACGACTCATTTTCTAAACAAAACCATCTCATGTTCACCCAGCCTCATAAACGCTATTCCTTCGTAAAACAATCCATTAAGGCTTTATATTGGGATAGCCAATGCATTCACAAAATCACATCAAATTTTTGAATTTTTAAAGGAATTAAATTCGCCTCAACACTACTTCTACCACGATAATCTTATCTTTTAACATAGTTTTTCTAAATAGTCTTTATCCAATGGTGTATGCACTACTAACTCTTGATCTAAAATTGTGAGATTTATATAGAAGTAAATGAATCTTTAGTCTTATATACTCAAATATTCTTATTATGCAAACCTAAGACTTAATTTATCTAAGGTTAACTAAAAGTGCTCAAAAACATCTTTAAATAGTTTAAAACCTCGTGCTTTGACACCAATAAAATTGTCATACCCCAACTCAAAAGTCGTCATTTGTCTACCATTGTGTACCCTTAAGATACACCTTATTAATATGAAATACACCCTAAGAGCACACAATAGTTTTAAGAATTATGTACTCCTTTCATATAATTAAAACACATACATACAATCACACTTAAAATTTCTTATAACATAGATGTATAGTATAAAATATTTAATATCCAAGAAATTTAAATAATATTCAAGGTGTATATTATAGACTATCAAAATAATGCATGAAATATTTCGCCAGTGAACCACAAGGAACATAGGTTGAGTCAAAGAGCCATAATAGAATTAATATATAACAATAATGCCATCACCTTTGCAAAAAAGTAAATACAAGAGTGGACCTGAAAGTAGTAAAATAAAATGGTGAATATAAAATATACCAAATGAGTGAAAAATTAGCAATATAAAACTTAAAAAATTTAAAGGTATTGGAATACTAAAACACCAAATAAGCAGCAATAGCCTCAAGTTATTCTAGCTGATAGGATTGATAGACAGATGCCTCAAGATTCCTAATTGTGGAACAAACTAGTCCATATTCCCTTTGTGGCAACATTCTATAACTCTTACAATATACAAACAATGCAAGCTTAATCAAATATATTTATGACTCAACCTAACGGATTTATAAAACTAAACCATTTTTTGAAACCTAATGCTTTGATAATAATAAAAATATTACACCCTGATTTGAAGATTAAGAATGTAACAACTGTCCCACACCTATGAGTTATACCTTTTACTAATAACTTACATAAATATGTAAGACCTTTAGTACCGCATCAAAATCATATGGCTTGTATATAACTATTACATGTGCAGTTATAAACATTTTTTTTCACGTTCATTTCCATAATCCATGTTATTTAAAAATAATACATAATATTCACAAATGTAATATTTTAAAAGCTAAAATACTTTGCAAAAATTTTGGATCCCTTTCAAAATATTTTTATACACAATCACAAAGAATATTGTATACCTAAATGATTCTATGATAAAATGCTTACCACAAAAAAAAAAAATCAAATATCCAAGTTATAGACCGCTACCTCTTCAAAATTATCTAATCTAAAAATATTTTTAAAAAATAAAAGTGTTAGTAATAACTCAATAAATAAATTGATTGAATTGAAATGCAATAAGTAAAATAATAAAACCATCAATCAATAATTTTTCAATAATATAAAATATTCAATCCAAAGTCATGTAATAAAATCCTTTTTCAAGTTTAAAACCTATAAAAAAACTTTAATTAAAAAAAATAGGCCTGCTAGGAAACTATTACCAAGAAAAAATCATTAGACTCGTTCATTAACATTTGCATAGATAGAAGTTGCAATGTCAAACAAAAAGGATTATACAGCTTAACATGGAACAAATTTCAAAATCTTGCCAAAAATATAAGCATTACATACTTAAATCCAACATTTATCAAATATATGTATAAAATATCAATCAAGGATAAGTTCATTACCTTGTTACGTTGACGAATTAATGAAAAACTATCTCAAATCTATGAAATCCCAATAATCTATACTATCTAAATTATAGAGAGAGAAAGTGACAAATATATTTTCAAGGGCTTATTGACAATTATTCAATAATTATTGATCATTAAAGATAACTTTTAAAAATCTATATTTAAGTCCTTTAATAACCTTTTTACCAATATGTCATGTAATTAGATTAAATTACATAAAAAATATAAAATTATGAAAATTCTTCATGCATTTTAAAGTTTTATAAATATATATACATATATATCACTTATATTTTATATATATATATATTCTTTAACCATTATATTATTTTAGAAGGTACTAACTATCTAAAGATAATATTTTCTCTCTTTCAAACATTTCTTAATTCATTATGTTATTAGTGTAACCATGTAAGTTCATTGTAGATTAACTGTGAACTAGTTCTAAACTTTTCGAATTCGAATATTTTGAAAATAGAAAAACTATGATTAACATCTAACAATGTGCCACAGCCCTTAAACTACAATAAAAAAAATACTTAATTAAATTAATCCAAATTACACTTATCATGGAAATAATATCCTTCAGTTGTCCAATCCTAATCAAGTAAGGATTCAAATAATATCAAAACCTTAAACTGATATAAATATAAATTATCAATCAATATACTTTGAACTCATTATCATAAATTTTTTGTATAATTTTAGTTTACTATGGCCAGAAATTCACTTTTAAAGTATTTATTCATATTCGTTCAAGAACTTCAATCCTGTATTTATATCAAACCAATAGATCACATCTTGACTATTATTCATTTCCAGTGCAAACAACACCTAACTAAACTAGCTTTAACAGATATGACCTTATTAATCTCGCACTTATACACCATATGAATCATGTGCATTCACATCATATTCGACTATAATATCTCAAGTTAAAGGATTATATTTCATACTAGTATAATTATATGATAAATTATTGATTATATACTTTACCATGTAATATATCGTTATTTTGTCATGTTTAAAAAATAGTTTTATAATTATTAATCTATATTAATGTCCTAATAACTTAATTTTTATCATTATTCATACTAATATTATCTCATGATATTCACCGGAGACATTCAATATGCTTATTATATGATATTGTTATCCATTCAATATCACTTACGTAAACAACAATTTTAATAATATTATTTAACAATTAAATGAATAATTTGATAAATTCGCAACATACTTTATTTAAATACAAGACAAAATAAAGGAAGCAGTATATGTAAGTGAATTAAGAATACTTTCTTTCATTAATTATAAATTATAAATACATACAAAGCAAAATATCCCTGAAATTGGCAACACAAATAGCTTTTAAGACAGATATTAACAAACTATCATTTGCACTAAAATCATTTGTTGTCATATTTTATACCCTTCTTTTCAAAATGATGATCCAACTACTTTTATATTGTCACTTTAGTTAGTAGGTCAGCGACATTGTCTGCCAAAGATACTTTTTAAATAATTATTTCTCCAACTCTAATAAACTCTCTTAAAATGTGATATTTATGCTAAATATATTTAGATTTTTGGTGTGCAATAACTCTAACATTGTCATAAAATAGGGTTATCGAATAAGGCATATTTGAAACCACAGCTAGTTTAGATAAGAACTTGTGAATCCAAATAACCTTTTTGCTACTTCTAAAGTAGCAATATATTCAGCTTTAATAATAGAGTTTATTGTCATCATCTACTTCAAACTTTTTCAACTAATAGCACCTCTATTATATATAAAAATGAATATTGATATAAACTTTCTATCATTAACTTTTAATTAGAAATCTGAATCTAAGTATCCATAAATATTTAACTGAGAACATTCATAACTTAAAACCAAATCTTTAGTTTTTCTCAAATAGTTAAAGATTGATTTCACCACTTGAATGTATCTCCCCTAAATTAGCCAGATATTTACTCATGACAATTAAAACATATATTATATTAGGTCTTATACATAGCATTGTGTATATTAAGCTACATATAGCCAAAGTATAAGGTACACTACATATCTGTTGTTGCTCTTCATTAGTCCTTAGACTATATCTTTAAAAATAAAAATAAATACCATGGATGAAAAGTAAGAGACCTCTCTTAGAGTTCTCCACATTGAACATTTTCAATATTTTTTTTATACATCTAGATTTGAATCTTTGAGTAAAATCCTAGGACTATGATTCATATGATGTTGTTTTTATAAATATCTTGAATTTTTAAAGGATAATTATGTTACATGATTTAAATTTGTCAACTTAGTGTTTGATTGTCATTATGTAAGTTTGAACATTTTGTGCTATAACTTAGAATAGACAAATCTTGAACTAATTTTTATGCACATACATTATTGAACTCTTGATTTTAAATTAATTTTTAAGATTGGTGCAATTTTGGAATAAAATGTTAATTTGAGCCATAATTCTTTGCTTAAATTCTTCTCTTACAAAAAAATAAAAGATTTGTACATACTCTATAATCAAAAAAACCTACTTATATTGTTGTGTGAAGTTATCCATGCATAACTTGAACCAGTGTATCACCAATATATAGAGGACAATCAACCATGAAAAAAGAGCTACCTTAAAGATATAGTAAAAGTTATCAATTTTAAAAATAAATATAAAAAAGGTAAAGAAAAGGAGAAAGCAATAGTGAGGAATAATATATATACTGCTCATTTTCGCGCATGTTATATTTCTCAAATAAAATTAAGATCAAATGATAGAGCCAGTCTGACTTTCTCATTCAATTTTTTAAAACTTAAATTGTTGATATGAATAAAATTAAAAAAAAAAATTTGATTAGTTATGAACTTAAATTGTTGACTTTCTCATTCAATTTTGCGCACATACACTAAGTTCAAGATATATATCTATCTTTTTATGGTGTAAAATTTTAAAGCTATTAATTTTGATTAGTTATGCATTGTGAGTTGAAAAAAATGAAAAATTATATTGATGTGATTTAGCTTTTTCTTGAAATTCAATTTTTATATTTTAAATTATTTTATCATTATTTTTTTTTTTGAACTAATTTGAGCAAGCCTTATTGCAAATAAAAAGAATGATATCAAAGGTGCAATTAAAATTTGCCATGTCTATTTAAATTTGGTTTGGCTTGTTTACTTTAAATTGACCTAACGCCTACTTTTCTTTTCTTCTTTATTTCTCTACTTGTTATGACGATTATGGTGAGAACTCATAACAACCTATTCAACTATAAGGGATTTCCAAGATGGCAAATGCTAGTAGTGAGGAGTTTTCTTCGCTGCCTTTTAAAATACAAACTAAAAAATTTCAAAAAGCACCCAAGAAATTACTATTTTGATTTAAAGATGCATCTCACATTCATGACTATAAAATCACCTCCTTAAATGTTATGTTATTTGATTGTGACAAAGAAAAAGTTCTTATTGACTTCAGCTCAGCGTTGATAAAGAATCTTGATCTAACCTTTTTAGGTCAAAAGTAGAAAAGGATAGAGCAAGTGGCAACTCTTTCACCACCTACTTCATCATCCAAACTTAGGTCTTTATATTTAATGACAATGATGGTAGTAATGGTAAAATAATAACTCCACCTTTTATTATTGAAAATCCTGAGTTGACTCTAAATGTTCAAGCAAAATCAAGAATAACACCAAGTTCTTCGAAGGATGAATCCTTTATTCAATAACAAAAAAGAAAAATGATAACTAATTCAGTTCTTGATGTTTTTAAAGCCTATTCTAATTGAATTTATACCAAGAAGAATCAAAATTTATAGTTCTGTAATGATTGGAAGAAAATTATTGATGAAAGAATACTGCAATTGAAACAATTAAGGGATTGTAAAGTGATAACTACTTTGATAGAAAGCAAGTTTTTAGGAAGTGTTTCTAAGTGTCATAGTAATTGAGGCAATTGTGTATGAATTCTTTCCAAATTTTTTTTCTAATATTAAATTTAAATGTTTCTTATGACATCATAAAGTTAATGTAAAAGGTCACTTGTTTGAATTCTCTCATTATGCTATCAACAAATTTTTGGTTACGATGATATTGATAAGGAGAATTGGTCAGTATACCACCTCAAAAAATTGATGTTTTTAGTATCTGAATTGATTAAGTCTAACATGCCATAGCCTGTTGAGACCAATTTTCGAGCTTCTTCAATGGCCATTTTCTATTTTGCCTTACATTTCATTAGAATTACCAATTGGTCACCTAAATTGTACTATAGCACAATAATGCAAGACCTTAGGTAGTTATTGGTGGTAATAGGTAAGGAAAAACTATTTGATATAAAGAGACAAATTTTTTTTGTTATTATCTCACGTGCAAGAAGAAAAAACACGAGAAATGCTCTCTCATATCTTTTATTGATCTATAGACTTCTCATGGACTAACATAACATTAAGGCTGAGTCTGAACATCTTCTAATGGCATTTTAACACCTAATCATGGTTAGCAATAATTTATGAAAAATGAGTTTCAACAAATTTCTGTCAAGCAAGAGATTCTCATTAAGTAGCATACTAAGACCACATAATGTCTGACTTGCATCACTGCTACTCATCTCTCAAACACCCCCAACATCTTCAACTCCTTCAGTTCAACCTTCACAACCATTAGCTCAATTTTGATAGCCATTAACTCTTGTTCCTATTACTACTCTTGCTTTTGTTCCAACACTCAATCCTCAACTTGTTCTACTCGAGTCTTCTGTTCTAACAGCTGCAGCTCCAACATCAAACACTCTAATCCAAGAATCCCATACTTAAACTCCTAATGACACACAAGTCTGATTAACCAAGAGGCATAAAATTGTTCCCTATGCACTATTGTGATGCTCTTCTCATCATCATTAAATTATTTTACTTCTCTATGCAGTGGATAAACTAAGATTTCATTTGGATATCTTTATTTACATTCTTGTTTTACTGTTTGAACTTTTGGCATGTTGGGGTTACAAATGTTGGCTAAGTTTGTCTATGAATTATTGGATAATGTAGCTTTTAATGTGATTCCTCATTGGATAATGCTTTTACTTACACTTTTGGGCATATTTTGACCATATTTGACTTTCTTTGATACTTTATGGTAAAAAGAAGGAGAATAAATGTATGTTTAATGTGACAAATGAGTGCATGTTCAAAAGGAGTAGCATATTAAAAGGGAATAGCACATTTAGAAATAGTCATTTTTATGCTTGACTATGTTCCAATAATTCTTCTTGTTGATTTTTATGCAAAGTGGTTGTTTTGCATTGTGTCCCTCTAATACAAGATTATGAAGATATTTTGCTAAATGGGTTCCAAAAAAAAAAATTATTAAGGTTTGTAATATTGACATCTTTTGAAAAACTATTGTTGGATATTTTATTGTACCATATTGGTTGATTACTATTTATTCAACACGATATTGCTTATTTTTTTTCATGATTTTTACCTAAGAAGGTTTTTAGGTTTTTTAATTATATTAAGGAATGTTAACCTTTATGTATAACTAAAAAACTTATTATGAGAAATATTTTCTAAATAAAAGGAAAAAAATTATTAAAGAAATGGAGTTCTATTTAGCAAATAATTTTTCTATTTAGGAAGATATATTCCTTTTTGTTTTAGGAAACAAAATTACACATAATAAAGGTCAGGTCTTTGTTATATATATGTGCATTATTTGTTTTATATAACTGCCATGTGGATGCCCAAGAAAGAAGAAAGTGTTATGTTTTTGTTTTCTCCTCTCGTATTTTTATCTTCAAGTTATTTATGGTTTCCTTTGTGGTTTAAAGTGAAAAAATAACTTGATAAAAATTATAAGTTTTTAATTTCTAATTTCATAAATTTAGAAAGAGTTCTCTTAAATGTTGTCAAGATATTTTCATATTGTTCTTTGAGTGAAGACTTGACTTGTTAAAGAGAGTTCAATGATAGCTAGCAAGAGAATCTTATTAAGTTAAATTAAAAAAATTTTGATGCATTAAAATAAGATCTTATTGAACAAGTCAACATTAGAAGATTCAAAACTGTGACAGCAAATATAAGAGAGAGTTTTTATTTTATATAAATTTATTAATGCTTATAATCGTTGATTTTCTTAGTATATTATTTTTCTTTGGCTATGACCTCATGAATGTAGAATTAAAAAAATCTAAAACACATTAAAATTTGGTTGTCTTTTTTATTCAATATGTATTATGCTTGCTTAGCTTAATTAATTGATTAAAATTAATTATATCTTAGCTAAAACAAACCTTTCGTAGGTTCTAAGTAAGTTCAAATACAATTGTTGTCTTAGTTGTTACATGATCCCTGACCGCCCACATAATCTAGATTGCCAATGCAAGATTCAAGTTTTTCTGTTGCAATGTTAATAAAATATGAGATACATAGCACTCAGACAAAGTTGAATTAATATGTGAATTGGAGGATTGCTTGATACCTTGAAAAATAAGGTCAAGCTTTGTAGTTAATAAAATATAAAGATGTAGACTAATAGCATTTGTAGTTCAAGGAAAAATAAATTTAGTCAATTCTAGTTGATAGATAAACTGAATATCAAACTATAGTACATTAAATGGTTGTTAATATCCATTTATTAACATTGACTAGAGATATCCTATGCAGGTGGAACAAAATGTGATGACTCAACACTAGTAGAAACAAGAAGCTACGAAAAAGGATGGTGATAATATTCGCGATGCAATTTTGAATGAGGCCATAATTTTAAACTTAGTCATGTTAAAATTCATATTCAACATGGCTTAATCTCCCTTTTAACATTTTGTAATATTGGCAAATGTACTCTTATCACGTGTGCTTGAAGTAGCAAGATCGCTTAATCTAATTGAAAAATTGACTAGTGTTGAATATAAAAACAATAAATTTCTCAAAATTTGAGAGAAAAAAATTTTAATTATTCTCAAGCATTGAATTGAAAGTTAGAAGATAACATATTTATACTAACCTCAAAATATAAAATCATAAAATGTAACAAAAATACTCTTAATCAAGATATAAACTAAAACGATCTCAAAACATATTGAAACAGAGGTTTTTGACCTTGAAAACAATCTCAACTAGGTAAATTTTGTTTTCAAACGAAAGAGCTCAAGAAGAGCTTTCCATTGATATGTTGTGCATTTTGTAGCTCTTGCCGAATTAAAAGTTATGGCCTTTGAAAGTTTGGTGCTCAAGAATAATTGACCATGTCAGTGCTCAAGCCTTAGCTTCAGTGGTTCAACACCTCTTATTAAATTGAATCGTGGTTTTGATGTTGTTATAATAGACGAAGCTGCCCAAGCTGCAAGTGCCTATAACCTCACTTAATAATGTCTTCATTTAGGTCTGCTTTGTATTGGTCATGAATATTGTTTTTACTTAAATTTGAGATATCTTCTCCGGGTTTAGGATTTACCTCTTTTTTTCTTTAAAAAAGCTAAGCCTGGCATTTCCTAGTTGAAACATTCTCTACCTACTAATAAAATATACTTCCGATCAGGTTCTTTTATATTTTAATAGGAGAGCACTGTGGATAGCATACATTTACTTCATTTTGTTAGGAGCCCCAAAATTTGATTGATTCATATTGTTATGATAGATGTTACTAAATTATCGACTAAGTTGTGAAAATCAATATTTGACTATCTAAGCATATCAATAAGCATATACTCAAATTTAGGACTAAGCAGATCGCATCTAGTGGTTTTAGATTTAATGTATGAGTCGTAATATCATGGAGTAGCTTAGACTTTGAATAGTAATCTAAGCTTTTCCTTGGGTAGTAACGTTACTTTCTAGAATGGTTTTATATAAGCAAATTCAAAATTGTAACCCTATTCTTTAATTGTTAACATGTCCCTTTTTTTTTCTCTTTTTGTAAACTTGATTCCATTGTTTTACTTGTTTCTTAACAGTGGGATACGACAGAGGTAGTGATGATTTTGGTAATTTACAAGACAGTTGAACACCACTCATGTCATCTCCTGCTCTGAGACATTTTTTTTCTAATAGATTTCTAGCCTCTTTTCAGTAAGACTATCCCAAATCCAACCAAATCTCACTCTAATCCATAACAATGTCCCTTCTCTTTTGTTCATTTGTCCAAATATGTTTGTGAAACAGATAAACTTTCCTTCAAGCAAATTCTATGACGAGGCATTGGAAGATGGATCTGATGTCGAAGATTACACAAATCGTAAATGGCATAAGTACTGCTGCTTTAGACCATTTGGCATCCTTGATGTACATGAAGCGAAAGAATCCCAGCCCTCTAAAAGAGGATCTAGGGTAAATATGGATGAGGTTGAATTTGTGCTCCTTGTCATAAATTGGTGAGTATGTTTCCAGAGCTCAAGTCAAGTTCTCAGATGGCAATTGTATCACCCTGTAGACATCAATTCAAGCAACTCCAACAACGATTTAAGGAAACTTTAGGGGTGGAGTCACAAAAATAGGGTATATAATACTGTTGACGGCTGCCAGGTAATATGGCTTTCTTTTCTTCTTTATAAACCATCTCATCGGACTCCTTTTGCCTCCTTTATGCAATGTATTTCTTGTATCAACATTTGCTTGTGCTTTTGAGAGAGCAAGAAAGAATTATTGGCCCTTATTTCTGCAAGCATTCTTGAATTAATTCATAGGAACATAGATGGCATATTTTCACCTTATGGTTATAAGATTTGGACTAGCTGGTACATGGAGAAGATGTTTAATATTAAATGGTTCAAACATTAATACCTAAGTGTTTTGAAGTTTCTTTAACTCCTGAAAGGCCACAATTCAAACTCTCCCCATCTTTACCCTTCTAATCTGGGTGACTGAATCTTCCATCACGCTGATTCCAAATTTGTATTTTTTGGAAATTTTCTGGGCATCATTTACCTCAAGTATTTTTATATGATTGCTTTTCTTTTGGCTAAGCATGTAGTATGAATGATTGTGAGATTCAATAGAAATTGTCCTTTTCCAGGGGCGGGAGGAGCATTTTGCAATATTTTCCTGTGTTAGGGCAAGTGGAAATAGCAATGAGAAAAGCATAGGATTTCTTGCAGATTATCGGCGTATGAATGTTGGGATTTCCAGAGCAAACTCTTCTATACTGGTAGCGCATTTATATGAACTAAATAAATTTTTATGGTTTTTGATAAATCACGGGGAGTGTACTTTCATAATTTGAGTAAACATTGGATCCCCAATTTAGGTGGTAGGTTCTACATCAACATTGAGGAAAGACGAGCACCGGAATAACCTAGTAGAAAGTGCTGAGAAGAGAGATTGCCTATTCCGTGGTACTTTCATTCTGTGTTTAACTAATAACAATAATAAATAAATAGATAAAACAAACTGACTGTTGATACTGAAATCTCAATTGCCGTCACTGCTCCAAAGTAAATGGAAGCTTAAGGTGCATCATCTTGTCGATACTGGTGATATCAAGCTATACACTATCTTGTCCGGTAATTCCTGAACTAAAAAATGTTTCTGGCAAATAATTACTAATATCTTCTGAGGTGTAAAGTAACAAAAGTTCTCTTGCAGTCCTCGAAGCCTTATGCTTTATTTTTCATTGACGAAAATCTGGTGTCAATGAAGAAGAGACTGAGAGTGCCCGATAAGGATGTGAAACCGGCTGTGGGCATGGAACATAAGACGATGAGCATGCCTTCTATGGTAATACAGGAGATACCGACCAAGGTCAAGCTGATGATGATGACAATGCAGATGGAGACGCTGAAATGCATGATGCTGATGATTGACTCAAACTATGAAAGAACCCAGCCTTTTAAATATGCGGGTAGTTCTTCACTAAAAGATTGTTGGCTTATATGCAGCGTTACTCTCACATTGTTAGAGTCGTGTCTGTGGCTCTAAATATGAATCACTACATTCTTGTTAACCAACAAATTTTGGGTACTTTGGGAGTAGGAGCTCATTAGAGTTATGCTATTGCTAGTTAAAATTCCTGGCGGAAGAATGCAGTTACTAATAATTTGTTACCATGTAAGTTGTATAACTCTATAAATTTTACAATTTTGTAATGTAAATAATAAACTTTATTTTTGTTACACTACTTTTTATTGGTGCTAATGTATATAATTTTCGTTAGCCTTTTCTTTTCGGTTCAATTGTTGTTGCAACAATACAAAAATAACAACAATATTAACATCATCGTCAAAAACAACAACAACGTTTGGTCACACGAAGCTCACGTGAAGGCAAGAGTGTAAAGAAGGAGCCGTTTGAAAGTTGTTGGAGTTCAGCCCAAGAGAAGCGAAGAGGCAGGCCGTGGAGGAATGGCGGCTTTTGGGTCATGTCGAGGGCTAAGAGGGCGGGGTCAGTGGGAGCTAGGAGAGCTAAGGAAAAAAGGGGGAGCAGGTGGGAAGTGGAGATGGGTCAGATGGCGTTGGCGAAGAGAGAATGGTTGCTGTCATTGAAGAGGAGGACATTGTCAATAACATAGTAGCTCTCAATTGCATCTATAGTTGTATAATACAACACAAATGATAAAGTTTAAGGTTTTCTAATATGTAATTTTGGTCTAAGATATTAGAAGTAATGTAAATATATTTTACTTGCCGAAAACATCAAGACTTTTACAGATACTTCAATCAAATTTGCAAGACTTGATATTGTGTTTACCATAAGTTTAATCTTTGTGAACTCATAAATATTTCTTCTCTAGAAGAATAATGTACAAAGTTACACTATTAATTAAGGTACATTCTAACTTTTATTTTTAAAAAAATAGTTTGTTATTATCTATAGCATTCGGTTAAAGAAGAACTTGACATTGGTAATTGGTAAAGTATTAAAACACATAATATATTTGACATAATATAAAGGAGCTAAAAAATCAAACAACATATATAAAAGACATGATTGTTAAATTGTAAGTGTGATTGTAATTAAATTATAATTGTAATGAACTAACTTTTATTTGATCAAAGATATCAAAATAAGGAAAATCTATTAGATCTTCATTATTTATAAATTTGTTTTATCAATCTTTGCCTTCACTTTTATGGATGATGGATAAAAATTTATTAGATATTTTGATGTACAATAAACATGTGATCAATATGATTTCATATCAAAGTGATAATAATAATTATCATACTTTTAAAAATTCACTTTTAGCGGTTATTTATATTTTTTTATTTTGTTATTAAGGAGGCTTATGATCATCACATGGGCAATAATATTTTTTTTCACCATTTTGAAGACATACATTTATGTTCACTTCTAAGAATATTATTTTACATGTACTTCTTTAATGTTATGTAAATAAATGAACATGATTTATATTAAGCGAAAAAAAATATGAAATTAATTTTAAATTATTTTGAATATATGCTCACAACATTATTTCAAAAGTACTACATTAGAGGTATAAAAATAGAAAATATATTCTCTAGCATATCTCTTTTAATATCAATTTTAACACAAGTTCAATTGTGAAGTATCTAATAAGACTAATTTCTATTTAACAATATTTTTGCAATCTCGTAATCTTGTAAGGAATTTCATGTCTTTGCTTAGGAGAGAATATATGCATTTAGTGTTCATAATCAAGTTCAAATAAACAAAAGAAAAAAATATATAACTTTTAATTTATCTTATAGAATATTTATTTTTCCTTTTTAAATAGTGCCTTCAAAACCCATGGCATTAATAATACATTTTAACATATGAGACTATGAAAAGATAGTTAGAGCATATAAATTACATAAAACTTTAGGTTCATAATATTTTGTACACATAGAACTTTATATTTTAATCTAATAGTTAATATTTAAAACTTTACGTTCTAAAACCATATAATCATATTTAAAACTTTAAGTTTATATATATTGGTAAACTTAGAATTTTCAGTTCTAATTTAAGATGATTCTCACTTTAAAATTATTTTTAGAACTTAAAATTATGATTTTAAAATTCTTTTTAAAACTTCAAGTTCTGATTTTAAAAATCATAACCTCAAATTTTAATTTAAAAATTACATATCAGATTTTAAGTAAACAAAAATTGTATTTCAAAACCTCGGGTCTGATTAATAAGATTGGTTTTTCTAACTTCAAGTTGCAATAATAATATGTTGCATTAAAAAAATAAATATTAAAACTAAAAACTCAAAATAATTAATCAAAAAATATTATATCAACATTACAACTAAAATAAATGCAACAATGAATAAGCACAAGCAAGTGTTATGTTGTCCTTAATTTCTAATATGAAAAATCTAATTTATTGAAAGAAAGCATGCATAAGTAATATAAAAGCGTGAAAGTATTTAACTATTAACAACAAATAAATAGATAAATAAACGCTTCACGTATTGGGATTGTGCTAATAATATATTGTAAATATTAAATTAAAGTATTAAAAGAAAAAAAGGTAGAGCAACACAAGTGATAATTCACTGTTAGATCAAAAGTCCACACAAAAAAGAGACTAATATTTCATTACAAACCAAAGCCTATTTTATGGAGAAAGAAAAGAGGGAGTTGTGAATTATTTTATGATGTGGGATTGTTGCAAATTGAAAGCAATGATGAAAATAAAAAATGAAAGGTGAATATACATCGGACTGCTTCTATGGTACACGCAAACATCTCCAAATAAAGCTGAAATTTTTTTTTATTATTTTAAAAATCACATCAAAATATTCAAAATTTAGTTTAGTTCAGTTCAATTTTTTTTTTATTTTTTAGTTTTTATTTTTTGTCCAGTCCTAAGTTTAACAATAATAATAAGGTTAAAAAAAAATATGAACTTTATAAAAGACATTAATTCTTTAATGAGAGTATGGATTTTATAAAATTAGTTAATAAAAAATTTAAAGGCAACTTTTTCTTTTGCATTATATATATATATATATATATATATATATATATATATATATATATATTCATTTTGTGTAATTCTTGTGGTATAATTTGAAAATAAACACATAATGTTGGGCATAAACAATTTAAAAAAAAAATCAAGTTGAATAAAAAACATAAAAGTCATTTAATTTTAAAATAATTATTTGGTTTATTTTAAAGAATCTTTCAATTTACAGATATCATCCATTATGCATGATCCATGACTAGTTGTTAACAAAATTAGATGAAGCCACCATAACAAGTCATAATTTATCAGCTAATGCGAAAAAACATCATATGTCACATCTAACATTGTAAATAAGTAATTCTAGAATATAAATTATACGGTCTTGGTCTTGTTAACTTAGTAGATATTCTTGATAATTCTAATATGTTCTAATTTAAATCGAAAGAAGCAATAACCCTCTAAAATTATATAAATTTTTATATCAATTTTTAATCTTTAAATTACCAATCTACTCAGGCTTAAGATAAAATGAAATAAATATTTAAATTCTATTAATTAGATTTATTAACATTTTTTACTTTAAATCTTTTTTATACTCTTAATAGATTGTTAATCACTTATTTATATAACAAATCTTTTTTAAATTTAATTATATCTACAATTTATTAATTTGAATTCTAATATTAATATTGTATTTTCTAATAAAATTGAATAATATGTATAATATCATACTAGAGAGTGACAAAATATATATCCTCATTAAACTATTATAATTTTTGAAAGACTCTTGTATAGTGATGTGAGCAAAAAGAGTTAAATAATCGAAAGATAATAAAATCATAATTAATTATTAAGCAAAAAAGGGAGAGAAAAAAAGAGAAGAGAGAACATTTAAAATCAAAAGATATTAATAACCATAATTAATATATCAATTATTTTATTTAATTCTAACTTTTAATAAACTATTAAGAAAGTATTAGATAAAATAGTTTTAATTAATATAACTAATGTGGTTAAACCGTCTAATTAATAAAATAAAAGAAAATTATTAATAAAAAAATTAAAAAAAAATGTGTAACCATTCAATTAATGTAGTAAAAGAAATTTATAATATTCGCTTTTTATTTTTTTACTCACTATCAATAAATAAATTTTTTTATTTTATTGATTAGTTAGAAAACTATTTTATTTAATTTTTTAAAATTATATTAAAAATTGATATAAAAATTTATGTAATGTTAGAATACTCCTAATCTTTCCCGAGTTAAAAGAGTTAAATCTAACAACTTATTGTGCAAACAAAGTTCCTTCAAATTTTGTTTTCTTAAATAATTCTCTCTCTTATAATTTCTGTCACTCCATTGTTTTCTTAATAATTATACTTAAACATTTCTATATTTTCAAAACTACAAACTCCTAAACTCTTTTTTTTTTTAATTACCTATATTTGAAGCGCTTTTTTAGTGTTTTCTCTTTTACAAGAACAATTAATTTTTATTTTATTGTATTCATGATTGTTTTCTATTGGTTTTAACTTTTGAAATTTTGATAAGAATAAATGCGAATCATTATCTATAAACTTCAGCCAATTGATTTTGACTTTTGAAATTTTGATAAGAATAAATTAGAATCATTATCTATAAATTTCAGCCCATTAATTTTGACTTTTAAAATTTTGATAAGAATAAATTAGAATCATTATCTATAAATTTCAGCCCATTACTTTTGACTTTTGAAATTTTGATAAGAATAAATTAGATTTATTATTTATAAATTTTAATCATGGATTATGAAAAATGTGCCAAAATAACTTTATTTTGGATTCCATTCAGGTAAATCACCACGTTTAAATCAATTTTATCAAATTATCCAATTTCATTATTTTTAAATGATTTTGCTTCCATATGTAAATTTTAAATTTTAAATAAAATTATAAATAAAAATTAAAAAAAAATACACAAGTACAAATGTCTGCACTCACGTGAAATGCACGAGCGCAAGCTTATTTAAATATACGATGTTAATATATTATTTATTAACTACTTTGAAAACAAGGGATGAAATTAAATTTGTTTAAAAACTTTATATAAAATTGTCAATAGAATTATTTGCTACGGTTAGGACATTTTCATAACTGAGATGAGACTCATGATGGTCAGGACACGTCCAGCAACTGGTTGGACACTATCCAACAACCAAGTTTGGTTAAAATTAATTCAAGTACGTTACAATAATCACATTTAGAACGTTAATTTCTATATAAAAATTATACTTTGTTTATTTAAACGAAATACATAAATGACTGAATTTCCTTTTTAATATTATTTGTAAGTTATGTATATACTCTTGCATTTCCATAGTTAAAATTTAATATTATAAGTTTAGTTAGTCATTTAGATAAAAGAAAATAAGGGGCACAATTTAGTATAAAGAAAAAATATATTATTCATAAAATCAATTTGAAAACTTAATTTCAAATAATCAAAATTCTATCCATATTTTAACTAATGAAATTTCTTTCTCTGTACATATCCAAATGTGTAATAGCAGATAAAATTAGTTACAATCTCTTCCTTCATCCATATTTAATTTTTTGACTAATTATTGGAACAAATATTTCGTAATTATTATGCAAAAAATATTTGATTATTTTTTTTATACATCTACGCTTATTTAATTGATTGATTTGCCTTTTCTTTGTAATAACTTTAATTCTAGGTAGGACGAGTTTTTTTATATTATCTTTTAAAATTTACCATCATTATGATTTTATTTTTTATAATTATCAATTATTTTCTGCATATAATATCTATTTTAAGATTATAAGTATCTATTTCTTTTTTTATCAATAATATTTGGTTCTATTGTCAAATTTTTTTAAAAAAAAAAAAAGTATTAAAAAACTGCTAACATTAATTATTTAATAAATTAAGTTTAGCCCAATTAAAAATAAAATTCTAATTGCGTTCCCATTCATGGTTTGTAAGTTTCTCAAATATAATGTTAAATGTTATGGCTAATCTTGTTTGGACTTAAATGAGTACAACATGTCCTGCAATGTAACATAAAACGACTTGGTTGAATGTGTTATTACCTTTAGCCACAAAATCATTTCCTCCATCCACGCGTATGTTAGCAGGACACGTAGAATTTTAAATATTTCCATACTTTTTAGTAAAACAAAAATTGACAATTATAACCTCAGCATTCAAAATAATTACAAAAATATTAAAAACGTAATAAATCCCAGGTTTGACAACCAAAATGGCCAATGGTTTATTTATTACGTAAACCAAATTTGACGTTTGTCTAAAATATACTGAACATAGGATATATTTTATTTTTTTAATTTTTTTATTAGTTATTTTAAATTTAATATTCGTATTTTAAATTTTTTATATTATAAATATTTTAAATTTTAATATTAATTATTTTAATTTTTATATTTTATATTTTTAATTTTTTTATAAAAATTCAAACCGAAATGAACTATTTCCATTTTAGCAATCTGTCTAGATTTATCTTAAGAGTCTTTTCTCTATTTACATTTTTAACCACAATTTTAATTACAAAAAAAAAAGATAAAAATTATATTAAATTTAAAAATTAATGTTTATACATCCTTATAAATGCTTAAATAACCTATTTTTAAATCTTTTCTATTACGCGTTTTATGTTTTTAATGTACTCATAAAAATATTCATCACATCCAAATAATTTTTTAATCTTTGAAACAAAAGTATTAAAAATTAAAATTAAAAAGTAATAATAATTCATCAAATAAAAAATAAAATAAACATAATTGTTAAGTATTTCATATGAAATAGTTTTGAAATTATTAAAGGAAAAAACTCTTTAAAATCCATGTTTTTTGAAAATAAAAAGAATTTGACTATAAATGTTTTTGTAATAAAAAAATTATATTAAAATATTTTTGACGAACATTCCTTGCATCCCAATATTATGTGCAATTTTTTACTAACTTTTAACTTCTATGTCTCATATGCTTATTTTTTTAAAAAAAATTAAATGTCTTTTTTTTTTCATTGCCAAATTCATAAAATTGTATGTTGTCTAATGTAATTATACTATTAAAAATTGAAAAATATCTACTTCTTCTTTAAAAAATATATAAATTGCTTGTTATCTATCCTAATTATACTATTAAAGACTTGATACATACGCAATAACACTAGTATTAAAGATTGAGGATCTAAATTGATATAGTTTTTCATATAGAGCTTCTTAAGATAGACCTTTTACAAGTAAAATTTTTATAATTGGATTTTTTTTATATATATATTTAGAGCTTTTGAATTAAAAAAAAATGAGTCATTTGATTGTCACACAAATATTTTATAGTAAAAATTGTATAATTATTTTTTTGAAGTTTATAATAAATTTTTTAAAGTTATGCTATGAGTGATATAAAACAAAACTCTTAAAACAAAATAAGGTATTTCTAACAATTTAATCTCTTGAAATAGTTATGAAATTTACACTTCCAAGAGCCCAAATTTTAGGCTTATGCCAAACTGTGAGTAGAAGCAAAATATTTTCTCCAACGTTAACTAAGCAACCCAAAAAAAAAAAAAATTAAAAAGAGCTTTCACCAACTACTTTAAAAGAACCTTTTTGTTAGTAGAGAAGCCATATCAAAGAACACTGAAAATACTTGACAAAATATGTTGTAAGAATAGAGATTACAAGTTTACTTCTTTTTTTTTATTTTTCAACCATAAACAATAAGATATAATTTTTTTTAAAAAAAAATCATTCATTTAAGTTGAAAATTGGAAAAACGTATATTTAAAAGGGTTAAAAATTTAGAAAAAAAAATATTTTAGTTGATAATTTGTAAAACATAAAAAAAAAACTAAGAATAAAAAATGTTAATAAAGAAAAGAGACAATAAATATTATTCTTAAATAAGAACCAAAGATTATTAATATTTAATTTTAATATATTTTAATAAATAAACAAAAAGATTTTAAGACAACTTTGGTTGTATTCTAATAGAATTAACCTATCACTCTTTTAAAAAAATAATAAAAAGAGAGGAAATGCTTTTTGATTTTTTTTGGTAGCATAAGAATATGTTTATCCAAAAAAAAAGATAAAAGGCAAAAAGGAGGAAGTTTCCACCGACATAACTCATAAGATTAGGAAATGGGGTAGTTCGTTTCCCCTACGCAAAGTGAAGAGAGCTCCGTTATGTTCCGCGGCCGACATAAGATTAGGAAGTGGAGTAGCTACTCTCCCATCCGCTAAGTGAACGGAGCTCCGTTATGCTCTGTTGCCGACGCAAGATTAGTCAGGAAGGGGAGTTCATATTCCACACGCCAAGTGAAAGGAGCCCCGTTATTCTCTGTTACATCATCATCTTGGGTTTAGAAAGAGAGATTGATACAGATAATGATTCCATCTTTTGACATGGCACTGAAAAAAGACCCAACGTGATCCATCGCGTGGAATCTTTACTATAACTATTTCTTGCTATATCAAACACTGATACCACCGGCACATTACATAAGTCATCCATTGGCCTTGCAAATCAAATTATGAAAAATTTCTTTTATTTATTTCTTTGAAAAATTATAACACACCTTAATACAATTACTTTTTTTTTTATAAGTATGCATTGGACTAGTATTTTTGTCTGTAGTTCCTTTTTTTTCATTTTAATTGATAATTTTTAATATATAATGATATAATACATATTTCTTGAATTTTTATTGATGTATTAAATATTTAATAAAATTTTTAATTTTTAATAAATGGGTATCCGGAAATGTCTCTCTCATTTAAAAATTTATGTACCTATGGCAATGATATCTAAAGATAGGTAGGAAAAAATATTGAGATTTGGATATAGATTTGTGGACGCTAAAATAGACTGTGTTTACTCATTTTAATCCCTATTAGAGAGAAATTATTACCAAGCGGAGGACAATCGATTCATACCATGAATTCTAATAGATCTCAATAAAATATTAGCATAAAAAAAAATTATAACTTGAAGATAAAATTTTAAGTATGTTATTATTATGTAAAAGGGTTTATAATAGAAAAAGAAAAAAAAATTGATGAAACTGTTATAATACAATTATTTAGTAAAATCATACTAAATGTTACCTTTTGTTGTCCTACATTATAATCATTGCAACCACGAACTAATTTTTAAATTAAAAGACCGTATTTACAATGCAATCCGTTGTTCCATTTAAAAAACAACTAACTCTCATGTTACAAGCTGGCCTTACACATTGCCATTTGGGGAAAATTTTTCTTTGATGCATCGATCATGCAAGTAATTTTTTTATTACCCTTGTGTGCAGTGGGCAATTATTTTTACTTGTCCCGCACCTTTTTGTCTTGTTTAAGGATAAAACGAGGCGCAGGGAATCTCTTTGCAAATAGCAAAAGCGGTCTTGGAAATAGTATGTATGGTAATTGTTCATTGGAGCTTTCCAATTGTTCGCGGGCAGGCAGCCCAGCTGAGCACTCCATTTTTAAAATTCTTAATGACTGACTGACTGACTGATCCTTTTGGGACGGCAAAACTTAAAACCAATCAAAGTCGAAGTGTAAAAAGCAAGCCAAGCCTTTTTGCCATTTCTGGTCCGTGAAGCGACATGCACTGCTCGCTTTTATTGCGCGTGCTCACCACTCTCTTTTCTACTTTTAGAAAAAGTTAAAGACATCACAAGAATTATAATTGGCAGGCCAAGCCTGACTTGATGAATAAATCACACACAACAGGTACTCGCACGATTTCATTATTTACCAAGGCAAGAGTCGTCCACCATCCACAACCTCCACATACTTTAATACAATGACAATATTGCCCATTTCTGAGAAGACCAAAATATCCCTTGTTTCCACATGTTTCAGTTAACAGAGCGAGTAGCTGTATTGTATAACCAACGCCTCTCTCTCTCTCTCTCTCTCTCTTCACATTTAAGCTGCTGGCCACACTGACGCTCTAACTTAGTTGAAAGATATCGCTCTTCTCCCTCCGTTTAAGTTCTGTCCGATAAAAAATAAATAAATAAATACCGACAAAAAAAAAAATTCCAAATTGAGGAAGGAGAAGGAGCAGAAGAAGAGTATACCCTAGAAGATCGGGGTGGAAAAATGATGGCGTCGTCGAAGGTTATGGCGACTACGTCAACGACCAATACGGATCTGCCATGTCAACCGTCTATATGTTCTTCCCTCTCCAGCATACTCGCTGATTTTCAAAACCAAGACCAAAATCCAGGCGATCCGCAAACCTTAGGCTCCATGAACATGGACGATCTTCTGAAGAACATATATTCAACGCCAACGCCGGAACAGGTAGGACTCAATGGCGCGTCGATGACACAGGATGGAGGTTTGGGGAATAATGGTGATAACAGTAACGGTAATGGTGATAATAAGTCCGTGGATGAAGTGTGGAAGCAGATCGTGGCGGGAGGTAACCATCAGAGACGGGGAGGTGCAGGGGACGAGGAAATAACTCTTGAAGATTTTTTGACTAAAGCGGGGGCGGTGAGGGAGGAGGACGTCAGAGCCTACGGAGAAAATAATAATGATAATAGCAATAACAGTAATGTTGCTAGTAATAATAATAATAATAATAATAATAACAATAGGAGTAATAATAATAATACTGATGAAAATTTTAATATTAATATTGATAATAATAATAGCAGTAGTAATGGGGTGGTGATAGTGGGCCAGGGAGGAGGAGGAGGAGGAGGAGGAGGAGGGAGAGGGAAAAGAAGAATGGTGGAGGAGCCACCAATGGATAAGGCGACTCAGCAGAAGCAGAGGAGAATGATCAAGAACAGAGAGTCTGCTGCAAGGTCTAGAGAGCGCAAGCAGGTATGCCATTTTTTGTTTTGAAATAATTTTCATTTGGTAAATTCGTTCTCTTATTGGTTTAGAGATATTTAATATGGAAATTTTCAGATTATTTCGTATTTATGTTTGTTCTTGCGTCCCGTTAGCATCTTTGGATTTTTATTTTTTTATTATTTTAGTTTATGGTGATTGATTGAAGGGAAAATAGTATTTTGGTATTTAGAAGCTATCTGTGAATTAGGTATACAATAAGAAGTACTTATTGTGAAAAAGATTTATTTACTGCTTTGCTAAAGATCATTTCCAGGTGAGTTTACTATAGCGTTCTTCAAAGTGCTGATCAGAGTGCAAGCTTTGTTTTCAGTTAATTTTCTTTTATTTTCCCTCCAAATTTTTGTTGCACCCTTACTGGAGCTTGGTTACTAAAATAATTGAACAAAATATTAGAATAAATAAGATAATTTTAAGTTGGATGTTATATATGTTGATTGGTCGTTTAATTAAATAGCTTTAAGGACAGTTGAGTTGGGATTTTTGTTCTATGGTGATGGTGTATCTGACATTGAAACATCGAGTAATTCATTTTTGGTGATCAGATAGTAAGTTTGTTTGTGATTTTTGCATTTTCTTTTGAATTTGAGGATTTTACATGTTCTTTCTTTTCATGTTCAGGCTTACATTTTTGAATTGGAGTCTCTGGTGATGCAACTCGAGGAGGAGAATTCACGTCTAGTGAGAGAAGAGGTATAATTCTACTACAGGTTTACCATAAACTGTTGACATGGGTTAGGCATCAGTAAGAAAGGGGACTTCTACCTTCTTATTTTGTATATAGAGTTATCGTGTTGTCTGTGATGTTAAGAAATAATTATACGAATATTAATGTTTCCCGACCATTTGCCCGGGTTTCAATTCACTGCCAAGCATATGATTTTTGCATGCCCAATGGTAAAGGTGGTAGATTTACAAGCTCCTGTTTCAGAGATAATGATTGTCACAGAAACAAATGGATCTTACTCTCCAATGTTATGGTGAGGCGTTTGAGCAGCTTATTCATATAGTTGCCAGCATACATACGGTTCTGCATATATATTTTTCAAAATAATGCATATATAACCTTTTAAGTATAAAGTTTAGCATCTGTCTTCTGCTGTAAATGCATCAATGTCTAGTTTTATAATCAGATGACCAGACTTGAATGGTGATCTTCTTTTATTTTTTTCTCTCTCTCTTTTATTTCTGCTTTTTTCTCACTCTTCGTGCTTATCATGCGCTAAATTTAAGCCTGTAAAGTTTTTTATGTGCTGAGCATTGTATCCTCAAGGATCTAGATTATCTTTAGAAATTGATTGTTGTATCAATTAAAATATTTATTTCAACTTGAATGGTTCCATATTTTACTTCTTGCATTTTTCTTTCATTTACTCTCAAATTTTTTAATTTGTTTAAAAGCTTTTTATGAGTTGAATGTTCTAATTGCAGGCTGAGCAGAACAAGGGAAGGTTTAAGCAGGTGAGTATGGTGGAAATCTATGTTTGTCTTTTTGACTACATACACCATACTTTGACATATGTATTGGAATAATGACATTTTTAAAAGGTTATCTTGAGACTATAATTGTCAGAGATTACTGAGAGAGATTTTGATGTTTTTATGATTGCATTTATTCGTTCATATGTTGTATGCGTCAGAGGAATGTCGACATTATTTCTTGGGCAATCAGTTTGTACTTGTCCATTATAGTATCAATTTATAAAAGAATGTATAGATGTTCCTTAGGTGGATGGAAATCAGTCACATGCTTCATATTTTACTAGTTGTTAAGGACTCAACCTGTTTATACTATACATTATATATGTACTTTATTATGCAGCATTAACTTTTTCATTATTACATGCTTTTTTTTTTCCTTAATATATCTTTATGGACAAGATTTGTCTAAGTTTCTTGTTCCATGACTTCTGAATTTCATGATAATATGTCTGATTTTCCAAAATGTCTCTATTCAGAGCCAGTTTTTTTTTCCAGTCATGATGTTTCATTTTTTTAGCAGTGGCATCTGGAAAGACAAATAAGCTTACTTTATACTGTGTTCTTGCCTTTTTGAATTGCCTTTATTCTTCAACCGAGTAACCGAAAACTGTCTCTATGTGCAAGATTGATCTTCCTTCAAACATCAATTGAGGATTGGACGATAACTTCTTTCTTTCTTAAAATGGATGTTTAGGCAAAACGTTGATTAAATGTAGTTATAATAACCTAGTCCATAAATATGGTTATGTTCAACTCATAGCCCCCCATTCCATACACCCCAAGGTCAGTTTCTTTAATTTGATGGGTTGTCATAGATCTGACTTTCTCTTGTGGCTTGTGTCATATCCAGCTCATGGAGAATATCATCCCAGTTGTTGAGAAGAGGAGACCGCCTCGTGTTCTTCGGAGAGTGCATTCGTTGCACTGGTAGATGAGGTGTGTTGTCCATCACCAATTAAGACTCAGAGAAATTAGGCTGGCTTCCATGGCCTATGTTGCACAAATGTTATGAGAGGAAGGTGGGAAGTTGGTGAAAAATTTATTCGGATTAATTTTCTGTTGGTGGCTAAAGCCTTTCTGTAGGGGCAATTTGGGAGGTCATCTTTAGATAGTAGTAGATGTACAATAGACTTACATAATTATATCCAAATTGAAAATGGATATTCATCCATTGCTTATAGGATCCCTGGAAAAATTTGTGGTGGATTTTCTTAAGTAGGGTCCTCTTGTTTTTCTGCAGGAAGGAAATCCTGATTGATTTGTATCCATCTGTACTGATTTTGGATTATCATAATATATATATATATATGTATGTATATGTATGGATGATCCTGATTGAATATTTTGATGTGGTCATGGGACAATTGAGGTTTGATATTGCAGTCATTTCTTGCTTTAGTAACAGATTTCGTATCACCAAGATGAAGAAAGAATTGTTTGGATGGTGAGTTTAAATATACATGATAAAATCATTATTTACATTCATTGTTCTGATAGATTTGGATTATATATGTGAAATTCCAAACAGACGCTAAGAAAGCATGAATGTTCGTGCTCATTATTAGTTCCTTTTAAATTGTTTTCATTCTCTTTGGTACTATTTTGTTAAGGAATTTTCACGTCAATGTTAGGTTTGTGCCCAATGGTCATCGATGATGTTCTCTCGTGTTTATTTGGGAGGATTATGACTTGTTTTCCTAATGGCAAGTTTGTATTGAATAATATTTGTGTAAAGAGATTGTATCAATATAATATTGTTAAAACTTTTGATTAATTTACTCATTATCTATGGAAATATTCTTAGGTAAAAGCCTTCTCAATGAGAGTGATTTTAGTTGATCGTCTAACCCAATCTTTGGAGTAGTATTAACTGTGCTTTGAAGATTTTGTACGCTACTCGTGTCTCCATTTTACAGGTATTTTCTTTCCATTCATTGGGTGTGAACTGTAATACGTGCGGCAAAATCCAACGATTACAGTATCAAACAAATGGATAAGTGGGTCCAATACATACAGTCGTATGCTCGGAGCGGCAATTAGGAGCCCGAAGGGTGTCGGATTCTAGTTATAAGCTTACAGTTTCACTTCTATTTTTGAAAAAGTTATTGTTTATGATGTGGCCAATTACCGTTATTATTGGCTGGATGCTGCTTTAGCACCTGAATTTAACAATTTAATGGAAATGGGAGGAACCTTTTCCGATCTGATACGTCGGATAGGAATAGGACTATTGGTTCAAAGATGACAGGCGGTCAACAATAAAACAGCTTTTACACAAGGGCGGGCCCGACTTGGCTGGGCCCCACGAATATGTTTCATAGAAATTTTAGTCCGATTTTTGTGTTTTATATGTATATCCAAGCAGAATGGGTTTGATAAAAAATAACATGGAACCCTAAATTGCACTTAATAAACTTTGTATTATTGATAATATGAACTAATATGCACATTTTTAGTTAATCTTATTGCATTATTTTATTTAGCTAACAACATCAAGTTGAATTTGATAATATAAATGTTTAATTAATAACACAAATTTTTAAATTTTAATTGAAAATAAAAAGTAAAAAAACCTAACTTAAAAATTAATTTAGTTTCTTTCTTGCAACTCTAAAAACATTAGTTCTTAATGAACCTTCATTTAAATAATTTTAATTGATTAATAATATATAAATATTCAATCCATAATATGAAAGTATATATTTATTAAATTCATAAATAAAAAGTATTACGTAATTAATAATTAATTTAAATTATTTACTTATTTAAATTAATTGCAACTAATTTTGTCCAATGTTGGATTATACAAAACACAAGACAATTGGGGGTGGATAGAATTAACTGAACTGAATCAAATCTAAGAAAAATTATGGTTTGAATTGGTTTGAAAATGTATTATTTCAATTTCAATTTGAGATCAACAATTGTTGATTTGGATTTGGTCCAAATCGCAAAAATTAAACCAAACCAACATACTTTAATAATTTAAAAATTTTACTAATTTAATTTTTTTAACTAGGTATCTCACTGTTTCATAATAGACTCTAATATACTGAAATAAATTCTACAACTGTAAAAGAAAATTCATCCTAAATTAGAACGTTGATTTTTCTCTCGTCCTTTTCTCCATAGTTGCCACTAATTCCACCAAACTTTCAAATCCTTTTTCGTTGATTGCTGCCCCACACATGCACTACATCATTACTCGCCACACCACTGTTGCAATGCATACTCCTATCTCTAAAATGTAAAACAAAATTCATGTATGTGGTTGCCAATTTTATTTTGTTTTTGTCTATTTAACTTGTGACTATTACTCAATCAAGATCACTAAAGTCACTTATGTATCATGGAGTTGGTTCATTGCTCCTTGATCTGCCTTCTTGGTCAATCAATGTAATGATTGACAGATTAACATTTTGGCTAATAGCTTTTTCTCCCTCTCTCGCACCCGGTTCCCTTTTGACATCGGGAGGAACATTTTCAATCAGATTACCTATTGAAAAAAATCTTCATTCCCGTAGCACAACTCTATACAGTTCTTAAATGTGAAATGGCAAGGGCCCACTCGTTCAGTACCGAACCCTAATAACCTTTTTCTTATCATGCCCTTTTTATTATCTATAAATAAACTTTTGTTTGCTTCACTACAAGTAAGCAACTAGGGTAGACATTCAGCGGGCTTCTTTTCTCACTATCTTGCCATTTCATGGTTTGCTTGGTTGCAAAGCGACATTCTCCCAGTACGAGTCAATCCCTAAACTATGCTCTTCTTGGTGATGTCGTCGTCATTGGCAAGAGTAGGCTAAGGGTTTAAATCCTGGTCAATTAGTGAAAATAAACTCGTTCTATGCAAAAATTGACTACTCATTTTATACAATAATTGACTATCTTTCTAGTGCTAATTAACTTCTAAGGTTTGTGGGTTTTGTATACAACTTTTATGCCTTAAATTATGTACTGCATTTCAATTAATTCAAACTATGTCGTGCTATGGTGGTTGTATTTAATCCATTTGCATATCTTAATGTGTTGAAAAAGTTGTATTTGAAACATTTATAAGTGTCGAATGTGTTATACCATCTTATGATTGTTTGAGAATTAATTTTCATTGTTAATACGTTGGAGAAATTTCAATTTGAAAAATTTATTATGGCATGTTATATACATTTTAATCACATAATCACTCGAGAACTATTTATTCATTCATATTTGTAGTTTTGTTTCCTTTGTTCAAATAATTTTTTTTTCCTTTAGATTGTGGGATGATATTAAGTTATGCATCAAGATTAGATGTGACTACCAACTAAAGAAGCTCTTGACTACTTTTTGTGTTAGAAAAATTTCTTCCACATGGGTTGTGCCATTTCTTGATCATCAAGGATTGTTTTGTTGACTGCAAAACACTTGATCTAGTATTGTCCTTAAGACTTTTCAATTATCTTGACATGCAGATAGTTTGTAGTTCGTTCGTTTTAATTGAAATATAGAAGTAAGAAATTTAGATATATTACCATATATAAATAATGCATGCACAAGTAGACAATTGAATTTGCATCTTGCAAAGTCTAATGGTCATGAAAAAAACAATTTAGTTCTTTAAAATCAAGTATTTGTAATCAAATAGTGGTGAAGTTTGTGAGAGACAAACGTGTAATTGCATTTGAAAATTTTGCTAAGAAAAAAAAAGGTGAAATTTTTGGGAGGCATATGTGTTGACATTTAAAAGTTCTGTAAGAAAAAAAAATTTGAAGAATGTTATATGAATTGTCAAAGTAATGGAGGAATTTTACAGATTATGAAGTTCTAATTAAACATGTTATAGGCGTAGTAGATCTAGTCAATACTGTATATAGTGAAAATTAAAAAGTGAAGCATGTAATAATGCAGCGAACATGGGTGAATTAGATTTGAATACCAAAAAAAAATCATAAAATGACCATGTTGATCTATAAACTTAAGATTCATGTTAGCTCACTTGTCATAATTTTTTATGCTTTAATCAAAATTATTTTTGAATACAAGAGTAGTTTTTGCCATATTTGATTAACCTATTCTCATGAATATTGCTATTATTTCATGTACTGCATTAATGTTGCAATATTTACTTATATATAATTTATATTTAAATTAATTCAAGTATTGCATGTGCAGACGTATTTATTTAAATTTATCTATTTATCTGAATCACCTCTACATCTTGAGACTTTTCACATATATACAGTATTGTTCGCTAATTACAATAAATAACAATCAAGATTTTTTTTAGAGAAATAATTTAGACAAGTCCACCTTAATGTGCTTGGTCCGCTCATGAAAGACTGAGTTAGAAGCAATATGAAAAACATGCACCACCTTATGACAGAATAATGAGTATTTGCACAATCAGCCCAATCTTTATCACTATAACCTGCCAACAGAATAGAAGATCCAACCGAAAAGAATAACCCACGTTAAGAAGTCCTTTTGAGATAACAGATATTATGTCATAAAAGATGAAGGAGATAAGGTTCCTGCATAAACTAACCTACCTACTGAACCGTAAAGGAAATATCAGGTCTTGTTATCGTTAAATAGTTGAGGCATTCAACCAATTGCCTATAGAATGAGGGATTACAGTAAAGCTCTCCTTCTCCATACGGCAGTTTCAAATTAACCTCAAGAGGAGTAAAGCCCATTTGCTTTTTTGAAGACCATCCAAATTAATCACCTCCTGCATATACCTATGTTAATGTAAATGTGTACCTTTTGGTGTGGATTATACCTTAAGGCCGATGAAATACTATAGATGACCAAGATCTTTCATATGCAAAGAAGCCTTAAAGTGTTGTTGTAACTTATCAATCAAATATAAGTCTATTTCCGTAATCACTATATCATCCAAGTATAACAGAAGTAATACAACCCTTGTAGATGCAAGTGTGATAATAAACAAAGTAGGACCACTATTTTATGGATGCATTTGAGATCATAATGAAACAAATATTGAACTACCTTAGATGATGAGTAGAAAAGCATATTAGCTTAATTTTGTAATACAAGGAAGCTCCTAGTGGCATTAGAGTAGGGATAAGTGGTAATGTAATAATATAGGGCTTGTTGGAAAGTTTGATCAAAATATATATATATATATATATATATATATATATATATATATTTATCTGTTATGTTTGAAAAAGAAGACACAATTGAAAAGTTTATTCCTTGCTAATAAGGTCTTATCACTAATACATGGACCTGTATTTAAAATTTTAATTATATGGTTGTGATGGCTCATGGGATTGATGACAATTAAAATTACATAAATAGGATATTGAGTTTTTTTTTTTTCAAATAATAGGTCATAAAAGAGAGTCGATTGGTAACCTTATTGTATAATATTTTCTTAAGTGAATTATTGATAGGTTAATGACAATTATAATTGATAATATGAGGTTAATGATGTGACGATCAATTATGTTAAAAGAAAGTTGAAATTTTGAAATGGTGATGGGGTAATTTTAGATGATAAATTTTGACATTTACATTGTTGTGTTCATGTTATTGATTTAATTATTAATGAAGGGTTAAAGGATACGCTTGACTCAATTGCTAGCATCTACGATGCAATTATGTATGTGAAGTCTTCTTCTGCTTGGTTGTATAAATTTAGATTCTATGTTGAACGAGAGAAAATTAAAACCATAGGACTTTGGGGATATGGTGTTCTAACTAGGTGGAATTCCACCTACTTGATGTTGTTTGGTACCATAAAATTTAGAATAGTCTTTGAGAGGTTATAAGAATGATGGGCTATATATGAAATTTTTCAATGAAGATGATGGAGGGAAGAGGAAAAAAAGGCCATGGACTATTGAAGATTTGTTAAATGCAACAATTGTTTTTCAAATTTTTAAAGTTATTCTATGATGTGACAATGAATTTTAGTTCTTTATTGACAATTACATTTAATTTATATTTTTCCCAACTTTTTACTATTCATACCTAATACTTCATTCACTTATTGAAAATAAGGATGAACTTCTCAATAGAACAATTTCTAATATGAAAAAGAAGAGTGATAGGTATTAGGGTTTTATGGACAACATCAACAAATTATTCATCTTTGTTGTAGTTCTTGATCTAACATATAAATTCAATTTTGACCTTTTATTTTATTTTTTTATTTTAATTTGATTTATGTTATATTTAGTGGAACCAGATCTATTTTTTTTGTATTCACTCAAATTTATTTTGAATTAAGGTATAAGTTGGATTGTGTATCATTTTGTTTTGAACAATTGTATGATAGTGCTATGGTTGCAAAAATGACATCAAATATCAAAGATATACTTCTAAAGGTATAATATTATTCTTAACAACATTTAACTTATGTTAAATTTAGTTTAAGCATACCCATGTTCTTTTAATTTTTAGTACATTGCATTAATAATTATTTTAATTACATTTAATTTACCTTAAATATAATTTAAGAGAAGACATTTTCTTTTAATTATTACAATGTATTAATAGTTTTTCTTCTAGGTATATGAATGTAATTATGCTTTGGAGTCCATGTTGGGTGGTGGTATCCAATCTAGACCTAGTAACTCATTGAGTTATGAAGTGATGCAAATGTTAAAATTGAAACTTTCACTGACTTGAAATTTGTGGACACTAAGACCTAGTTTAAACAATTAAAAGTGAAGAAAGATAACATTGCCTTAAAAAACAAATAAGGTGGAGAATTATTTGTTCGAACCTAATGAGGATGAAAATGTTAAAATTTTTGATATTTTGAGTTGGTGGAGAAAAAATAGTGAAAGGTTTTGAATTTTATCAATACTTGCATGGAATGTGCTTGCAATTCCTGTGTCCAATGTGGCTTCAAAATCAACATTTAATACTGGAGGGTATGGAATATACTCGATCTATTTTAGAGTTTAATGACTCTAAAAATAGTTGAGGCTTTGGTATGCTCGCATCAATGGCTTAAAACTTTTTGTATGTCAGAAAAGTATATTAAGAAGCTTAATGTAGAAGTATTATCATCATGCTTTAGTGATTTTGAAATATGGAAATCAGTGAAGTTAACTACTAATATATTTTAATTTGTGTTTTTATTTAAATTTATTTAAAATTATTAAATAATTTATTTTATTTATTATTAAATAACTTGTTTTATTGATCATATTTATACAAAGACAAAAAAATCAACATCAAAGGCCTAGTGAGAAAGGTATCACAAAATCAAACACAATCTTCATAGAAAATAAGGAAATGCATCTAATTTTTTTATCTCATTATTTGACTAGGTTCATATAGGCTAACTTGTGCATAATTTAAATTTGTTGCAGTGAAATAGACATCGCAAAATCAAAAACTATCTTCACATATCACCGATGTTTAATAATATGATGTATAAGAATTGCATGGTGTTGATATTTTTTTTCTAAATTTCATGGATTTGGATTCTTTGATTATTAAATTGATATTGCTCTTGCATGAGTATTTTGAAGGTTTTTTCAGTTGAATGTTAATTGACATATTAGATTGCTTCAATTTTTATTTTTGCTAATTTATACTTTTCATTTGATAACATATTCATTGACATGCTAATGGATAAATCATCACATATTACTGTCATATTGCTAATTAAATTATGTATTCTATTGTGGTGAATGTAATTTGATCTGTGAATTGGACTTTGCAATTAAATTAAGTTTTTGGAGTTTAAAGATGAATGTAATTTTACATAGAAATTAAGTCTTATAATTACATTAATGTTTTAAACTTAAGTTCAAACTGACATACCAAATCGATCCAAATTGATAACTATTAATTTAGATTGATTTAATTTGTCTCCTATTATTAGTATGGATTGATTTGATCTAAACTAAAATTGATGATTTTGGATTATTTTGGATCAAAATTGATGGACCTGAAATTTCCATTTTCGCCCCAGGTATTGCTCATCCATTTTCGCCTTATATTACTGGGTAAAAAAGATAGACCTGAAATTTGTTCTATTAATTTCCAATAGTACGAGTCTAATACGTGGGACAATGCCTCTCAGGATGGATATGTTCCATATCATTCTGCTAGAATTGAGTTGGCCCAGGTATCTCTTTGGGACTACTCAAAAAAGGGGAAAATTTTTTGCAGATGTTAAATGATTGCTTGGACCAGATGCGAGCCCCATCATCTGAGCATCGCATCTTCATGCGCTGTGATATTAATTTTGATACCTCTTCTAATGGTAGGAACTTGAATACTCTCATTGGACGGAGTGCCCATATTGAGTTTCTGGAGTGACATTTTTGCAAGGTTCATAATCTGGTCTTTCCCAGAATTGTTTCGTTAATTTCATCTGTATAAATGCCTTCTGCCATTTTGCTTTCTCCAGGCTGTTTTTCTTGTGGCACGGCAACTTCTGAAAGAATTAGGTATTGATGAAGCCAGTTAAGTGAGTCAAGAAACACTGCTCCCTCCTATTGGCTGGGTCTAATGATCTTCGGAAGTCCAGACTCAGCCTGATTTTTAGGCTGGATTCATATCTGAAAATGAGACCAAATGGAGGTTTAACTTATGTAGCAGGTAATATTGAGATGCCATTTACTAAAAGTTATATTAACACAAAGTGGATTCACTGCAAGAGAAAATCTTTTTCCTTACCAATCTGAATTTCAGTGATAGCGCAAGACTTCTGTTTTGTGGTATCCATTGTGCTCCAAGACGGTGGATGTCAAAAGCAGGTTGTCTTTTGGGGGATGAGGTTTAGGCTTGTAGCTATACCAAATTCCTTCTATTTACAAAAGAAGAGAAAAACTACTTGATGTAATATTTTCTATGTGTTAATCACTTGATGTATATTGACCTTCAGGAAACCTAAACTTGATTTGTTGCCAAAATTGTAAATGGGATTTCGGATGCTCATGTCTGCGCTAATAAAATTTAGCTTGAAGCCTTGCATGTATTGATGACCTTAATTTTCTTTTTCCCAGTTTATGAACATCAACTCAAGTGATTTAATCCCCCCAATTTTGCTTGGTCTTGCAGATTAAACAATCAAAACCGTCTCTTTTCTCCTCTCTTTTCTTTTCCAATTTCAGGATTGTAATGAACCCAATTTTCTCATTTTTATTTTTTTAATTTTATTGTTATTATATTATTATTTTCTGAAAAATTGGTACTTAACTGGAATGTCTTTTTGCATGAAGATACTCTACCAAGGCTGCATTACGTAACATAATTTACATAGCCTTAGCCTGTTTAAATCTTTTTTATGAGGAAGAAAACTAAAGTGCTTTCTTTGGAATATGACCATAGATACCCATAAAGGTAGGATTCTTTGTAACCTTAACACACTCTTATTTTGGTAATTATTTTTATATATTATTGAATTACTTGTAATATAATTTATTGTTTAGTACAAATTCAATTCATTGTTAAATAAGATATTGTCGTTCTGATTTAGCTCAAATAACAAACTACTGAAACGTTGAATGTAGGCGAAGTTTCAAGTTCGGAACATCCTCAATAGCCTATACATATACATATACATATATATATATATATAGATGTATAATGTATATGTATGGATATATACAAGTTCATTGTGAGGAGAAAGTTCTGAAGTCTCAGAAATTTAGGAGCTGGGAAAGTTTTGATCATTGAAAGAAATTAAAAAAAAAAAAAAGTAGTCTTTGGATATGGATTTGTAAAATAAAAGAGAGAGTTAGGAACAAAAGAAATTAATTTGAAGGTTTGTTTGGGATTTTTGTTTTTCTAAATTTCGGTAAAATTTTATTTTCTAAATTTCATAGAAGGATGTATTGAATAAATAAGTAATTGCAGTATGTTTTATGGTGCAACTCACTTTGTACATAATTAATCAAAAATAGATAATTAAAAAAAATGAAAAGAGATCCATTATTTTGTTCTTATTAAACTGGTTTATGATATTTTTTAATAAAATAATCACATTAGTCCGCCAATATAGTTAACAATGTAACACAACCCCGTCTAACCTTCTTTTTGTTTTTTCATTTAATAATTACATTGTGTTTAAATTTAGAATTTTTTATATATTACATATAATTTTTTTTTAAATAATTGTGTAGCGTTTACTTATTTATGATTCTAGATATTTGTTATATTTTATAAGTATTTAATTATATTTATCATAATTTGAAGAGTATTTAATTATATTTGCAATAAAATTAAGTAGAATTTAAGTGAGTAATGCTATAAATATTTTAGAATATATTAAAAATATACTAAAAATACATTAAACAGATGGTAGAACTGCTTAACGTGTTCTATAATTATTTTAGATTAATATTTTTAATTTTTGATGTAATTAATATTGAAATATTTCTATACATGTTAATTTAAAATATATTATCAGAATTACTGCCCTTACCTGATGGTGAGATGAGCAATGCAAATGGAACATTATGGATTTAGAATAAACTCAAGACTTGCGTAATGAGAGCAAGAACTTGTCCTGAAATTTGAGGTCGTGTCAGCCCATTTCAATACAATACAAAGTGATTATTTCGCTGTCTATTGAAGAAAATATTTAGATTTTTTTTTTTTTTTTTTGTCCTTGCCAAAGCATAGAGAATTCTGCTGAGGATTTCAAAAAATCTATTTCCCTCCCGTTCTGATCATCAATCTTCAATTTCAAAGTTAAGACATATCTATCAAATGTTTTACCTGTAACACTTTTCCTTCTACTTTTTAATATTTTATTACCTCCATGAATACAAACCGTTTCGGTCTTGTTCAATTTAATCCAACGACAAAACTACTTAAAAGCTTGCACAGCTGTTGTACTATAAACAAAAACCAAACGACAGAGACACTTGATGGATACCACAATCCCAAACAAAATCGTCCTGCGCCGTTTCATTTCAAATTGGAAGGAAGAATACCTCTCAAGTATAACAACATAAATAATAATAAGCATAAACACTTGAAAAATTGATTAAAGATTTTTATTCACTACATCAATGATTAACTATTTCGGGGACCTAAGGGCAAAAACTCAAGAACACGGATGTTATTATCCCACGTATACATGCTATCATATTTCCGTTCGGCTATGTGATCAACTTATTACCACCTTTATATACTCTCTTTAACGGCAACTGCAACTGACAGAATTACATTAAAACCAATTCCCATTCTGAAATATAGAGAATAATCATCTTGTTTAGGAACAAAACTATCCTTACTAGAAAAAATTACAATAAAAGGGGCAGAAATATATTTTTAAAATTTCTCACAAATCAGGATCCAGTGTTGTTTGCTTCAGCTTCAGCAAGTGTCACTATCATAACAACCCTGGTACTTTCCTTTGGATTCATCTGCCTAAGAAGAATATAAGAACAATTATTTAAACAGACAAGAAGTACTTAGACATTCTACGGCCAGAAATGATTAATACTTGACTACATATCTGAAGTAACTAGTTAAAGCTTTCAAATATCTTATCCAGACAGACTTTAACATAAAAGAACCGCCAATATTAACTCTAACAAATGCAATCTAGAATTTCCTACTTTTATGCATGATTTCACAATTTTGTTTTAAGAAAAAGGAAAATTATTTCAGCTAAAATACATCAAGAGAAACAGAGTCAGAGGCAGACCACTTTCATCAAAAGTTAGATAGCAACTTTCAGACTAGTTTACAATCCAAAATCCAGTTCAGCTCGCTTCAGCACAGATGTAACCCGCTCGAAAAGTGCAGGTTCTTTTTCCTTGATATCATCAAGTGTCCTCGATTCGTGTTCATCTGCCTGCAGAGAACAAAAACAGATGCCATGCTAGTTGGAAATTTAGAAAAACAAAAGGTGCAAAAGCATTTTCTACAACAAAAAAGACACTTCCATTTGCTGTGCATTTGATAACTTCAACTACCTCTCTGGATTTAAGGCAAGAGAAAAATAAACAGAATATCGTCCACCCATCAGCAATAAGATGTTCTCTCCCTATATTAGTTTCCTAAGATGCTTTAATATGTTCTCTGTTCCTCTCTTTCTGAAGAAGCACAATAAGATGTCTAAAGCATGAAATGCTTTCATTCTAAAATACGTATGTTTGATACCTTAACGAAACATTCACTGGCATCATGGCTGTAATATATCATGTTTGATGCCTTGTTTCACTTTCTTCCCATATCAGTTTTGGAAACTGAAATAACAACTCCCCCCTGCCACACCTCACTCTGTTTCTCACAAACAATTTTCACGTTACAAGTGAAGTTAGCAAAAGGGAGTATGGATTCCTAAATAAGTAAAATATAAAGCTATGGCTTTTAGAAAAAACTTCGAACATTTACAATTCATGTATGTGATTGTTGATTTTCTGAAAGTGAATTTAAAATTTTCCATGAACTAACAAACCTCCACCCATATCAGTTAAATTACAAATTGTACTAACAAAACATTTGTTTACTTTCCCTGCTTTGGCATTACGATTAAACTCAAGAATGTAACAACTCAAGATGAACATTAATAAAAACAGACTTCACAATTAATTTAGGTGACATGCAGCATGAGGCAAAAGTAAAGGGATGGTAAATCGTCAATTTTGTAAAATATTGACAACAACCATGTTCACTTAGAGCGTAATTGAACATCAAAAAAAGAACATTAAACTAGAAAGCCATTGATAATGACTCCAATACACTATTTCAAAAAGACGCCACGAATGACGCCATAGGAATTTTGTGAACAGAAAACAATACTAAAAAGTGAATTAAAATTATTTCTGAATTTAACAGGAAATATTATTGAGTTATTATGACATCCAAAACATGCTTTTTAAAAGGTTATGTAACTGTTTAGGGTGACTAAAGCTCCGAGATACCTCTTTAAATTTCAAAAGAACCAAGTTTGATACAGTTGCCGGTTTTTCTCGGTCCCACCTGAAAACAAATGATGCAAATGCCAGTCAACAATTGCCATTAAGAAGACAAGTAGTCTGTGGAATGCCCACCATTGAATATCATAAATAGCCATAATATTATATCTACAGATAGCCACAGTATTGAAAAAACAAAATCAAATAACTAATAGATAATAAAGTTATATCAACTTCAGAAATTCATGTATTTGAAGAGATATCATTAAGTGCAAAATATTTTATGCAATTATTGCTTTTATATTTATAACAATTCAAAGAAGTTTATCTAGAATGGGACTTAAGTCTAAACATTCCTTGATTTAAGTAATCAACAAGTGAGATAATTTATGGGTGAATGCCTCTACAGGTTGGCTGATCAATAATATGATTGTGTACATGGCATTAGCTGACTCATTATTATTTCTGTGAGATTTTAGAGTGCATCATATTTTTATAATGGAGAAAAATAAAATTAATTGAAAATCAGTGATAGATATGAGCTAATTAGGATTTTTTCAGAGACTAACCGGAAGAAATATCAGCAAATCAAAAGTTGCACTACAAAATAAACTGACTAAACTATCAAAACCTGAGAGGCAAGAAAAATAGTCAAAAGAAGACTGAACCAGAAATTGTGAAGAGAACTAATCATAAACCAAATAGCCATTTCTCTCAAATCCTTGCTTTGGTATCATGTAACCCAAATTGATAGTACAGATACAGGAGTTTGATGTGGAGGGCAAAAGGGATTTATTCTCTTCGCAATGTCCATATATGAAGTGACACATAAAATAAAGCAAATTAAATTAAAATATTGCTTCATAAGTATATGTATTTTAACACTTACAACCTTTAAGACAGCCTGGAAAACTTGTCATATGCTCCTAACTTGACCTTAAACACTACCCCACCCTTAATCCTAGCATATAATACCTAGGATTAATCTCTCACTGAAATCAATTCAAAAACAAGTTTAGTTCCCTGAATTTTCTGTTCCGCATTACTAGCATGCATCATAGGCCAAAGATCATTGCTACTATGAGTTCTGGCCAAGAAAAGAGACAAATGCTAAATACAGTATTTACCTCACGAGCATTAACTCATTGACTGATCGCCACATTCCACGCCCAACATCTTTTGCAGAATGCTCTCTAGCACTTCGTCCATGCCACAGCTCTTTCGCCACATACATCACTTCCTCAACATCTACCTATAAAAGATAGAAGCCAGGTAAGTAATCAACAACCCAAAGCTAAAAGATATAGAAAAGCAGCGATATGATTTGAAAACATCAGCACACTAATAATTCTTTTTAAGCATACAAATTGAAGATGAGTAATAAATCAAGCATTGGACAAGATAACTTTATTCTCATCCAAGAACTGCAGGTGTATGAAGGATTATATTAAGAGACAGTTGCCTTTGAGTGGAAAGATAAAACAATCACAGTATCCCAGAGAATAAGAAAATATAAGAAATGAACTGCCACACTACGCTGCAATTAGGCACCCATACAAAGACCAAGACACTAGACATAGTTCAGGAAAATAAATTTGGTAACTTATTAGACAAACTGTTGTAAGGGACTTTGACTTTGAGAGTAGCTGAGTAGAATAACCATGAAACAACTTTATCACCCAAAACACATTTCAACCAGTCCAGAATGATCAAACACTAATACTAAATTTTCATTACATGTTAATTTTTTCTAGTTAAGAGGTGTAAAGATGATAGATGTATGAGGAGATTAGAATTTCCAAGAGTTGATAATGCTTTTTAACAGCCATTTTTCATTTTTCAAAACAAAAATGAAAAAAAAAAAAAAAAAGCTGATTGGCAACCTATTTTATAAAATGGCTTTTGAAAACACCTTTCTATTGTTTTCATTGTTTTTGAAAATGAAATCTCCAAACAAATATTAAGAATTCGCTTTCTTACTCAGCGACAAGACCTTTTATTCTTATGTAATAAACAGATTTTCACTGTTTTACTCATTTTCAAACATTCTACAAAACACATCCTCACAATTTTCATTTCATATTTAATGTTTTGAAAACACATTATCAAACACATTTTGTCTCTCACAAAAAGACGCCATTTTTATTTCCAAGAATTACTTCAAAAACATCAAATGAAAAACCAATCTGGACATGCCCTAATATTCCAATTCCATTTAATATCTCAAGCGCTCTCTTATAATGATTAACAGTAAGGCTCCCAGTAAATGAAAGCACATTTGTCCATTGCATATACTAGAAACTGCAAAAAATTATATAAAAGGTTTGTGCAAGCACAAATAGGTTTTTCACTTTATAAGTACAAGGTTGAATAATTCCAGAAAATTGAAACTAATAATCTAGCATGCAGTAGCAATGATTTTTTTAATTGGTATAAAAGGCAAATTTTCCATTTTTTTTCCAAAATCAAATTGAAAAGGTGATGGAGAATAAAACAATAACAATTATTAAACTTGTACTCTCACTTCTACTGCAATCAATTTTTAAGTTTATTCTCAGAATTTATGCTTCCTTTCAAGTACAAAAAGACAAAAATTTAAAAAGAAGGTTCATGAAACTCTCCAGAGGCCACAAGGCACAAGTACTGCAAAGCATACATGAAAAAGAACCCAAGTCAAACTATCATCATAGTCAGCAAAAATTCTAAAGAGAATATTAAAAGTGCCAAACATTTGACCCAGTCAATGGATGGACAAGTAATCTCAAACAATACAACTTTCAGAGAAACACAAATGTAAATGCAAATCTTCATACCTGGACTTCCATGGCTGTGCCATATAATGACTCCTCATGCTCAATAAGCCGCTGGTGAAGCAGATGATAATGGTCAATATCTACATTAACTATAGGCTCTGTTTGAACTTGCAATTCTGCAAGTTGTGTCACAACATAGGAGGCCATGACCTGTCCAAATATTGCAGGAATGCTACCTAGAACAGGTATGATGCGAACCCTGAACCCAGGCACTGTCTGATAACAGGGCAAGAATTTTGAATGTTGTCATCATCCAAATTGAGAATGCAGAATGATTGGTACTAGTACCAAGAAAAAATAACAAAATATTCATAATAATAGTTAAACAACCTTACTTGATAATCTGAAGGATTTTCCTCTTCTCCACTGGGTCCCTTAAATGGAAGCAGTTTTGCCTTAGGTTTCTCTAAAGAAAAAACAACAGGAATACCACCTTCAATGCCATAATCTTTTCTCAGACGATGCCTTACCTAAATAAAAAATTAAAAAAAAAATGCAATTCCATTAGGCACATAAAAAAATTGACTTTTAGTTTTTATATCAGTAGTGGTACCAGGTAAAAATAACAAAATAATTCATTGCAGACTTGTATTTTATGAAATGAGATAAAAAAAAAATAGCAAAACATTTGCCCATAAAATTAGGGACATTGATTCAAAATTATGACTCATTTATAGTGCTCCCCCAAGTTTCTCTCTTTTTTCCTAAACAAACAAATCAAAGCCAAGACACGTTTGGGCAACTGATGTCATAAAATTGTAGAATGAAAAATAGCACTATGGAATTGAAGTAGCTGGTATAGGCTAGAGTTGCAGACATCACTCAACATGATCTTAACATCACATGGAAATTCTCAAATCATTTTAGTTTCAAGGAGAGCAATGTCTGGATAGGAATGCTTGAAGTACCAAAAATGGATTCAAATATACTATTTGCTACTTGCATCCGAAAATCAAAAGCTAAGTATTCAAATTGACATTCTCAAGGCATACAAATTGAGTTATACATTTCTTTCTTCTTCAGAATCTGCTCCCTCTTTAATTCCATTAAGATATCAAACTTAACATAAAAAAGCAAGTAAACTGATTATGCAGGAAGATAATAAACATGATATTACATTAGAAAAAATAAAGTCAACTATATAGTTAAGCTGACAAATTGGTTGATTGCAAAATTGTTGGTGGATATATTGCTGGAGTCCATTTAGCCCGGATACCCCCGCTATTACACAGTTCTTTCCAAACTACTCAATTGCCTATACCAATGAATTGTTGCTTTTCTAACAGTTTAAAACAGTTTCATGACTTCGGAAATTTAAAAACGTGAAAATTTGTTGTTTGGTACAAAGAATTCATAAGAGCTTGTCAATTTCCTGGCATGAGTGGAACAAAAATGGAAAGAGTCTTATCCAAAAAGATGAGTTAGGGAAGCTTTAGAAAAGAAAAATAAAATTAAAAAAACCAGAAAAAGCCAAGGCTTCAAAAGAAAAATACTGTACTAGAAACAGTTAGGGATGATTGTGAGTGCACCATCTTGTTTATGCCTTCGATTAAGATTAAGGTTACAAGAAGCTCAAAATTGCAATGGAAAAGCAAGATTTAAAAACCTTTTACATAATATCACAGTTAACTTTTCTCAAGCACATTATTTTGTGAAACAGAGAAAGATTGACTTTCACGACATTCCAAGAGAAGGCCTTTTACATGGAACAAGTTGTTCTAAAGTTATTGTGTGTCCCTAGAACATTACACTTGAAAGATTGCCCGACTTTAAAATATATCGTTCATGTCTTATAATGAATAACCAATTTATTTCATTGGAGAACCTCCAAAAAATATTTACGTTCATCATAAAACAGAAAGGCAAGTGGTTGCTTAGGAATCAATAACTGCAAGCCAGGGCTTTTACATTTTACAAATGCATTAGAAATTAGCGTCCTTAATTGATAAAATGAATTCTCTATGCAACACATCCCTACATAAGGAAAAAGATAAGCATTTAATAATAGGTATAGCAGTTAAGGAGATAAGAACTGAAGCCAGACACATTACAGATCGGGATAATGGGTCATTGGTTGACTCTCTCAAATCAGCAATGCGGATTCTCGTTGGGTCAGCTCTGGCACCGGCCCCTGTTGCAGACAGAACCTTTAAACCCCTACGTACACATGCAGCAAGAAGTGCCACCTATTATATATGAAAGGTTAACATTTTACAATTTGAACACGCACACATATACACAACCATGTTCAATAACTATTAATTCCAAAAGTTTAGGCTCTTAAGAAAAAACAAATAACAACAGAATTTAGTATTTACTTAACAAACAACTTCAGCACTTGCCTAAGCTTGATGATAGGCTTCTCAAATGGATGCAAGCATAGGATCACCTTATACTATGATGGAATATAATTAATAGAATGAAAGATAATTTTCAAAATTCAAATAAAGAATCTCATAATCCAATAAGACTCTGACACCATAAGCAATAACTAATAATCCCAAAAGCTTAGAAAGCCCACAACGATGAGACTCAAACTCTGACAAGACATAACTCATTAACAGATTGTTTGTTTCTAAATCTTCAAGTCCAAATGCATCTCAATGGATGTTATTAAAATATTTTCACTCTGTTAGTTTCTCTACTTAACACTTCTCAAATGACATTTCTATCAAAGTAGAGAAAGTTAAATTTAGTGACTTTCATTCAAATGCAAACTTCTCCAGATGGATTATCTTCATATAACAAAACATTTTTTTAACATGATAAACCTTCACCCTTTACTTCCTTAAAACCTCTTTACACCCAACTTGTCACAATCATAAATGCAAATAGTGGGATCATCCATGACTCAACATGACTCAGAAAGACAACAATGTATGGAAAACATAGTAAATAAGCACCACTGAAGAAATAACTCTGGAAGTGACCAAACTTCAGCTCTAAACTTAACTACACTTATAAGCAAGAAAAGATACCTTTGTATCAATGTTATCAATGCAATCCAAAACAAAATCAGGGTGGCCTGACAAAATTTCTTCCTCAGATGATGCATCATATAATAGCACTTTTGCATCTATGTGGCATTCCGGAAAGATTGACAAGAAATGCTTCTTCAGGCACAGGGCTTTAGGAATACCAACATCTGCTCGTGTTGCAACTGCATGCCGATTAAGTGATGAAAGTGATACCTTATCACGGAAAGAAAAAAAATGTAAGTAACTTTTGTCAATATATATAAATTATAATGCAGATTTTGTAAATAAAAAAATCAAAAGGATTTGTCCTGTTTTACTTATTTCTTAATCTAATTTTTGCCAATTTGGCCAAGGGTAAAAGGCAAGCCAAAACAATTTCCTTCTTTTCCTAGCCATTCCTTGCATGTATTAGTACTAGCAAGATTTAGGGGCTAGAATGGTCAAAGGCCACAACAAAAAATTATAACAAAGTATGCAGTACATAGCCCACAACCACATAAACTAGGAAAATGTATAATCAGGTAGAGTTAGATAAAGCAATTAGTTTAAATGGATTCTGGTATCAATGCGAAGGATGCATAGTGCCTGACATGAGTTCCCAGAGGAAAGAGTGGCGTATGATAGCTAAAATGATATCTGATATTGTAGTAACCAACACATACTCCTAGGTCAAGGCAAAAGCCCATGTATTTAAGCCAATACTGAAAACACTATAACAAAAGCATTCAACCTGAATTCATGCATGGGTGGTTGTAGGATCAATTGGCAAAACCTCTTGGGGTGGTACAGGAGGTCTAAATTCAAATGCTTATGTCAGGTTAAAGGCTAACCACACTTACACTCCTGTCTAAGCATATTCTTTTTCATGATTGAACTTCCATGTCACACAGCATAGGGCCTGCAGCTACTCTCCTAGTGAGAATGGAAAAAATAACAAACAATACCATTCTTGTGACTTGGATGGCATATCAAACAGAATAACCTTGACCCTGAACTTACTCATAATTACTTTACTTTTGGACAATGGTATTTATTTGTCCAAAATTGTTTTATTTCCAAATTTCAGAATGTTAACTGAACTAATACAGACAGTAATTATCAAAATGTTTCATTGTCTAGTAGGCTAGTTAAAGTTCTGCCACATGACTTTTTTCCCCCTTGACAATAGACTGGAAGTTTATAAAAATTGACAAATAAGGAGGTGGACCAGAAGTACAGAAAGAGACAAACAGACTAAAAGCAGAAAAAGCGCTCTAAGATTATCTAATAAAGGCTTCCTAATTTTCTTCAATAAAAAGAGGGGAAAAAAATTGTTAGATATAATCGCACAAAGAGAACCAAGAAACTGAAGTTTTTCTCACAAAAACTAAAATTATTCTTTCTACTTTCGCTTGAGAAAGCAAGGTGGGAAGCTGCTCAACTAGTTTTTCTGTAGTGAATGTGTATCAGTCTCTGTAGGCAACCAAGAGTAAGCAACTCCTAAGATAGTAAGTCCAAGAAGTGAACCCATAAAAAAATAAAATAAAAATAAAACTCCTAACTTGTTCCAACAAAAGAACCCAGAAAACAAGGCACTTGCCAAGGCAGAAAAATTCTTTTCAAGTGAAGAAACCACAAGATGCAGGAAACAACTAGTACAAACAGCATAACAAACTCTAACACAAACTCAAAGATGTACAACAGTAAAGAAACAAGATGATCAGAACTTCTAACGCCTTCTTACGCATTGCAAACTAATAAGGAGAAAGACAAACACCTGGTCTACTAAGCTGTACTAAAGCACAAGTATTAAGTTTCCCATGACCTATAGTCCCAGCTAAACATTTGTGTCACAGAATCAGAAAAACTTGAATATTTTTAACAAATGAGTGATGGAATGAACGAATGAGGTAAAACACTAAAATCTATGAACTACAAAGAGAATTAACAGAAGATTGGCAAGCTAAACTAGCGACAATCAATAATTGAGGAAAAAGCAACACCTGGTCAAAATCTACGAGGAGCAGCCTACCGACACCTGACCTCAAGAGCATAGAAGCAGCATGACTCCCAACACCTCCAAGACCAATGACAACAACATAGGATGAAGTCACTTTCTGCTGAGACAGTAGGCCAAAAAATTGAATATTCCTAATAGAGATAAACAAATAAACAACCATGATTAAAATTAAATTAAATTAAATTGAAACGGTTAATTAGTTAGTAACAAGTAAAAATTAATGCACCTGGTAAGTTGTTCTGAAACTATTTCATCTTTTAGAAGATCTAAACCAGGCATCCCATTATCTTCTATCACGCAACTACCGTTCAATTCAATACTATTTTTGTAGCTTTGCCTCGCTATATTTCTGGAGATACAAAAAATTAAAATGAAAAGATTAAAGGGAGTTGGATGCTAGGGTTTTCTTTTTTTGGAAAATAAAAGAAAAAAATGAAGTTTGCCTTGAAAGAAGCCTGTAAAGAAAGATAGTAGAGACAGAGCCGAAAGCAGCTCCAGCACCAAGCAATCCTAAGTACTTGAGTTTCTCCGGCATTGTTTTGTTGTTGGCAAGGCAAAAATTGTGCAGCTGCTGCCAGATGCTTAGCCCAGGCCACTTTGTTTATTCAAGGGGTTCAAACAAACACAATTGTGTTAGGAGGCGGCACCAGGCGGAGGAAATTGCCCGGGCATATGCCCGCCTTAAAAACTACACATATTCTCGATGTTATTTCCACATAAACAAGAATGAAATTTCCAAAATACCCTTGAAACCAACAAACCCCCACACTCGCCATTTCTGCGCCTCGTAGCCTAAACCGTCTCACACATAGTTTTCTTCAACTCTGCCCTTATGCCATCCCTCTTATCTCATACCCGACGCTTTCTATTATCTCACACCCAACCCAACCATTTTTAATCCATTTGTTGCCGCTCTTTGTCGTCAGCTGCCCAAAATTTTGTACAATCCCTGCATAATCGAAACATATAGAGTCGTCGTCCACAAATAAGAAGCAAATTTGTATCAATCAAAGCTGGCTTACATAATTTCTTTAAGTAGCTAGCTTACTATTTAATTTTGCTAGATATAATAAGAAACTTTTTATTGTAATTTCAGTACAAATTAATATTTTTGAATACTTAAATTTAGGCGACTGTAAATTTTGCTGGAAAACAATTATGGTTGTTGTATGATAATGTATTTGAGTTTATGGTAGTGATAAATAATTGTGTATAAATACGTTCCTAGAATGGTTAAATTGAGAATTAGATAGGGTTTGTACTTGTAACAACACTCGACCATAATGGGCATGTCTTGAATTTTTTTAGTTGGGTAGTGATTTAGGTATATGATTTAGATATAGGGTTGAGCACTTGGGTCATATACTAAGATTAATTGTTTTGAGTATGTAGATATTTGGTGTGAGTCTGTTTGTGAAAGGGCATCTTTGGGGTTAGGGTAATAAAATATATATTTTTTAATTTATTTCTCGTGAATAAAATATATTGAGATCTATTATTTATTAGATATATTTTAATTATATCTAATTATGTTTCTTATTTTGACATTTTAAGAATAGGATTTACGATAATTATATCGTTACAGTTATTTTTTTAAATTTTGTGTTTTTTACAAGTTTTTTATTAGTATTATTAGTATTATAAGTATTATTTATTACATATTTTAAATTTTATATTTATATATTTTAAATTTTTTATTTTTATTTTAAGTTTTTTATTTATTTTTAAATAATATTTCTTATTTTAAATTACATCTTTACATTACAACAACACAAGTCGTTAAGAAACAATCAAATATTTGTATGATGAGAGTATGCTTATAATTACATTAACTTAAATATACAAAAATAATGGACAATGAACATGTTATATGATCTTTTTTTATTTTTTTCAATTTTACTCACTTAAAAGGTAAAGTATTTCTTAAAAATAAATTTTACCATCTTGGAGTTAGAATCAAACCTTGTGTAGATCTTGAGTATGCTAGAGATTTGATTTAAAGAATGTGACGTGTTTAGAGTGTTGAGTAAGATGAAAAAAAGAAAAAAAAAAAAAAGGGAAGAAAATGAACTAGAAATTATTGTTTTAGAGTTGAAAATAGGGAGGAAGATTTATTGGTATTTTAATCTTTACTCGAATTATTTATGACAATTTTAATTGTTTTAGAGTCCATCTTTTCTTTCTTTTTGCTCTTATTTATGACAATTTTAATTGCCACTTGCATTATTTTGGGAGAAAATTTTAGGTAAGATATTTCGGTCATGTTAGCATCAATAATATAATAGAAATATTCAATTAGAGAGAAGAAAGAAAAACATCAATCAGAGAGGAGAAAGAAAGACATAAATTAATGATAAATAAATAAAAAAATAAAAAATTAATAGATGAGAGTGAAATAAATAAATGAAGTAAGAAATTTTTTTTATTTTTATTTATTATTAATTTATATCTTTTTCTCTCCTATCTAACTAGATAGGGCCACCATATCATTATAATGACATCGTAAAATTGATGTACTTAAAAATTTTTTGATTTAAATTTTTTTTATTGAACTAGTGAATTTTTCTTTATTTTTGAGCTACTTATGGTATCAAATGTAAGAAGGTTCAATGACCCAATAAAATAGACAAGTATCTTTCTATTTATCTTGACAATAAAAATCACAAAGAACTTTATGTTAGAAAATTAGAAATCTTACTCATTCACTTAAATTTGATATCACGAATACTTAATGTTAAATAAAATCATCTAATATCCAATATAAAGGAGAGAGTAAATTAATTGTAAATATTAATGAATTTAATTATAAAAATTAACTCCTAAAATTAAAGTTGATATTTACTAAATAGTTTAACCATTGTACTTTCAAATTTAAGTTAAAACATAACAAATGTTTGTATTATGACTTCTCAGTGAATTTTATTTTACAATTATTATAATTTCTATAAAAGAAAAATAACAACTAAAATTTTAAATATTATAACTGCTCTAATTTAAACGAACTCTAAATCCCTTGTGAATAAAAGAGTACCCAAAATTTATAAAGAAAATAATAGATTAATTAATTAATTGATTAATTGACTGACTATTATTCACAAAAAGTAACATTACATTTACAAAATGAGGCTGGAAAGTTTTGTATACCAACTAACACAATGAAACAATATGACATTTATTTATGGATGCTATTTAATTATATATATATATATATATATATATATGTGTATATTTATGTAATATAATAAAATCAATAAATACCTTTCATATAAGAGCCATGTTAATTGGGATGCAATATTTTGTATTCCATTTTTATCGTGTATATTATTATTGTTTTTAACAAATACCCTACAAAAGATGAAGGCAAGGGAAGGGAAGGGAAGGGCAATCTATCCGGTTCGACCTGGGTACTTGAGCCGGCATGTGTCTATAAGAAAGAGATGCAACTAGATCGAAACACTCCCTGGTACCCCAAGTCGAGAAAGAGAAAGACGCCTGATAAAGAATGAGTCAGTGTGATGCCAGTATTGCTGTTCACTTCCTGCTTACGGCGTTCTAATTTCCAGCCAACACAATGAAACCACCCAACCGTGGTGAATTCTATCACACAGTCTTACAACTTGTGTTTCAATTGTTCTAAGCTCAGCAATATCCAAAGTTTAGCATACAAAAATTGAGTGGCCTATTAAGTAGCTTAAATGGGTAGAAAAGTGAAGATTATACTCAAACTCATTGATTGGAAAAGAATTTGGGTGCTCCCAAATTCGAGAATGGCACAAAATGGTGCCAGAAACGTGGTGTTTTGTAGGTGGAGGTTGAATCAGATCCAATTTCTAGTCTGCATTAATGCTCGTCTCCCAGGAGAGGCGAACACTACTATGGAGTACAGAAGATCGTTAATCTGTCATTCAAGAACACTTCCAATTGCTAACTAGGCAAGGGAGCCAAAAAGAAGAAAGCTCACTGCCATTGCCATAACTTTTGACACTCTGTCGACGTATCATTCAAATCAGCTCATTCAATTTAAACTTCAAAAGTCACTCCATGTTATGAAGAAATAGGTAATAAGGTTGAATCATATGTCATCCCAAACACAAAGCATGCTGTATATTCCCCGAAAGACCAACTGAATATAATCAACAATCATAAGAAAGATTGCACGAAAGCCATAATGTGTCTATACAACATTTAGTGAGTTCCAAACTTGTATATAATTCGACGTGTTCCTAAAATAAAATATCTGCAATTGATCGCTATTGTTCTACAAGCCTAGAAAACTGAACAAGATAACTATACCAATAATTAAATCAAGACTGTAAATTCCAACCAAGTATATTATCACACATAATTGACTTGAAACCACAGAATCTGAATTTCCAAACAAGCATGGAAATTAAGACTGTAAATTCTAACCAAATACATTATCACTCAATTGACTTGAAACAACAACATCTGAGTTCCCAACAAGCATGGAAATTATCATAGAAAGGCAATTGATGAAATGCTATAAAATCAAACGGGAAAAAGCAACTCGCGCGCGCGCGCACACAGAGAAAAACCAATATAAATACTATGTCCTTTACACAGAGTATAGAAATAGATACAAGAAAGCTACCTACACAAATTTTATTGTTGCCGACCATCTCGAATCAGTCTCCCTGCTTGCAAATGGCTGGCAAAGTATACTAAGACACTGTTGTAAATTTGTACATTTGATGCTCGCTGGCAAGTTAGCTCTTCAATTACTCACTTCCCCTGTCCAAGAATTCAAGACCCTCAGTTCGGATATTCATGATTCTGCGAAAAACATCCCTCACTTGGTGTTCCAGCGGATCCAATCCATTCTTCAAGGCTTCACAAACCAGTGTTAACTCCTGCTTGCCCTGTTCAACTTCCATTTTCTGCCCCTCCGGCAACGGAAACTGAGCCAAATCTAACAAGTCTGTCAATTGGCGAGTGCATCTGTCAATCAAATAAATTTCCCTTAACAACCCATTCAAATTCCGTCGCTCTTGCTTCTTAGATGCCTCTATAATGCGCTCGTGAAGCAAGAGAAGTGGAACACCCCATGAGAATTGCCGAGGGATTGAAAAATGAACATTTAGGCCTCTATCCTGACAAGGGATTGCGGCAACAAGTGCCCACAATACAAACATGAGTATGGAACTCATTGCAAAAAGGGTGACCACAAACCCATTTGTAGCTGCAATCTCATTTCCACGAGGTGGCACCAAACTGTTAGCTATCGATTGGAGTTGCTTAGCAGCTGACCAAGATCGAGAAACACTCCATGAGAGAGAACGAGAATGCCCTATTGGGCGATGCTGGTGATCTTTCCTCGTATTATGGCGTCCAAAGGACCGATTCCTCTGTGAAAAAACTGACCCAGAATCCTTCTCATCAAGCATTGTAAGTGACAAATCTATCAAAGCTTTTCTTGCCCGACGGAAATGGGATTCACCAATTGTCCTCTGTTGAGAATCCAGGGCACATTTGACAATCTCCAAATGCTTTTGCCACAATCGAATCTTTTCGATTCCATCACGAGTTGCATTGCATATATCAAGTGCCTTCAAACTCCTTTCAAAGAATTCAGAAACAAATCGGTCCAAAGGTGGTTTCGACATTAGAACTTTGTTTTTCAACAAAATAACCCTAAATTCCTCCTGGCAGCAAAGAAATGTGTCTAAAAGCTTTTGCACCCATGCAATGGAGAGCAATTCATCATCACCTACAGCCGAGAGGTCATGCAAACGGTCTGCAATCTGTCTATGGAAGGATTCAAGCTCCAACTCTTCAGCACTGGCTACGTGACTCCCTTCTATGGAATGAACCTGTTCACGCCTAACACTCCAAACTGAGCGACCAAATGAGTGAAAGGGCAAGGAAGTACCGTGATTATCTGTAGACGGCATTGTGAGATCTTTCAAACAAAATCTTATGTATACTCAGGACGGGACTGGGAATTTCCAAATCCCAAATCTCGCCACCCTCTTAGCCCTCATTCAATGCAAATGGATCAAAAGCCAAATATCCCCAAACACTGTAATTGAAATCTCAGATAGCCGACTAATCTAGCAAGAAACTCCAGAACTTCAAACAACTATCTATAATCAAACCCCAAATTCGAATCGCACCAATCCCTAAATCCAAAAATTTTAAAAACCCAACAATGATCAAACCAAATGCATCATTTAATAATCTCAGAATCTAGAAATATCAACAAATGTAAGAAACCAAAACAAACCCAACTCAATACATCAACGCAAATCTATACGCAAATATTCAAAACCCAGATAGTATATAATGAAAATTTTCAACCAAAGGACCAAAATCTACGAACTTCTCAATTCCCAGATCCAAAACCATTGAGCTAAGACTACGAGTTAGAAAGAAACGAACTTGAAAAAGTAACTACTAAGAATTAAAACAAACATACACTGACACGTAAACCGAGAAACACAAACAAAAAGCTTAAAGCAGAAGAAAGAGGGTAAGAGAGCATAAAAAGAAATAAAAATTGGTGGATCTTGAAATCCTCAGCGGAGGTGGACCTTGTAGCCCCTCGCTTTGGTAGACCCTCAAAGTTCCCAAACTTGAAAAAATGTGAACGTTTTAAAAGAATAAATAATATAATAAATAATAAATAAAAAGTTATTAAGTGAATATCTACTAAAATTACGTGTAAATAAAATTATATACAAAAAAATTACAAATATTCTTTTAAAAATAATTAAAAAATAATCACTTTTCCGACAGTGATTGAATGAAATTAGCTAAGATTACAATGTCCGGAAATATATCACTTATTTTTTAATTTTATTTTCTTATTTATTAATAAATTTAATAATTATCAAACTCAACTTATTTTCCAGCTTATTTTTCTTCATTTTATCTATAAATTTAGAAATAAATTACAGGCATGTATTCAATAATTAATTAATTAATCAATATATAAAAATGATAATTTGTCGGTTTACATAATAATATATAATAATTATTTTATAAATATAATGACCAACAATGTTTCCAAAGATTTTTTTTTAAAAAAATTTAATGCTATTGGCATTCGCTAATCATCATAAAGAGTAGATGCAATTATAAAGTTGAAACATTTATTTATTTAAATATTTAAAAAAAATTATATATTTTGTTCAATTTTGATTTGATTTTCATATCCAAAATAAAGAAGCATCATGCATTGAATTTAATGTGTCCTTATTTTTATTTATAATGCAATTGCTGGTGATGTGATAATTTTTTTAAACATGACATGACCTTTTCACTCGCATAATTTACTTACCCAAATTAGAAATAGAGTAACTGTTATATTTGTAAATAAATAATATACTGATCATGTAAATAAGTAAAAAAGTGTTATTTTTTATATAAATATTAGTTGATCTTTTAAATAGGAATAATGTTATTTGTATATAATTATTAGTTAATTAATTATTTAGTATATGTCAAAAATTTATCTTTAGTTTGTAATAGTAATACAAACACTACAATCACAAACCAATCTTACAAGCAAATATAAATCTATTTTAAAACAAATTCCAACAACAGTTTCCACAAATTAAGAAATAAAAAAAGCATTGTAAATAAAAACAATAACAACAATAGGCAATATTTTTAATTAATACAATAAGAGGATATAATACATCCTTAAACTCTGATTTTGAGATTGACGAACAAGGTTTTTTATATTTTTAATACGACAGAGATGTATATTTTGATAAATTATTTTTTAAATTAATCAAAAAAATTATTAATATTTTATTTTATATTATTAAAAAACTCCATTATTATTTCATTTTGTATTATTTTTAATTGAAAGTTTAAAAAAATTAACATGAATTTTGTAAGAAATATAAAATTTTCTAGTATGAAAAATTGAGAGATTGTAATCAAAATTTATTTTTTACTTTATTCTTGTGAATTAAGATGAAAATATAATATATATGATAATAATATAATATTATCGCATTAATTTGTATAAATAAATTTGTATATTTATATCACTAAAATAAATATATAAATAAAATAATTAAATTTTAATATAAATAATTAAAATATTAGTTTAAAATTTTGATCACAAAAAAATATTAATAATTAACAAAAAAAAAAAAAAAAGCATGGAAGAGGTTGAAATCCAATATGATGATTAGGAGTTTGTTTTTTGAATCATTAAATATTCTTGATGGCATGTCTCCTTCCTTAGTGTCCGGTACCAGCTAATCCATGTGCATGAGACATTTAAGTACAATGTTGTTCTCCTTTCCCCACTCAATTAATTATTTCACGAAAAAACTTTACAAATAATTTTATTTAATAATTTTAATTAATCTTAATATATTCTTACTAAAATAATTATTTTAAATAATTTTATTCTCAAATTCTATTTTTTCTCAAATTTTATATCTTATTCACTCTTTCAGTAAAAAAAATATTATGCACGTTGTATCATTTTACCTTCAACAAGTCATCTTAAAGCGGCATGAATAAGAAGAAAAAGGTTAATTGTTATTATTTTGTGTCGAAGATAGGTAGTATTAAGTGAAAATAAAAATAAATAATTATATATTATTAGAGATTTTTGAGTGACAGAAGACAAAATTTTATCACAAATTTTTAGTTAATGTGAATGTAATCATGAGAATATGTTAATTTAGGATCCTAAATGGCTTAATTTTCGCTATTATAGGGTGTAAATCATGGCCGTAATCGGCCATGAAAGACGAGCTCGATGTAAGTTCAAGAAGACACCCAGGTGCGCGAGTGAAGGCTGACATGGCCTTGATTCACGCACCACGCACTCGTTTCCCCTTTTTTTCATATTATTAATTTATGTTTATTATCATTAATTAATTATAATATTTAATAATTTAAATGTATTATCTTTTATATTATATTGATCTAAAATTTAGTTAAATAATTAAATAAAAAATAATATTTTAAAAATCAATATTAATTTTATTAGAGAATTAATTTTTAATTTAATTATTTATATTTAATTATATATTATTTAAAAATAATGATAAATAACTAAAATTTAATTTTTTATACTGTAGTTATTGTTTACTTAATTATAAATTAAATTTAAATTATTTTTAAATTTATTTTTGTAATTTTTTAATTTAGTTAAACAATTAAATTAAAAATTAGTTTAAAATAATAGTAAAATTACTCAATGCTATATTTTTTTGGGACTTGAATTTTTAATTTAATTATTTATATTTAATTAAATAATATTTAAAAATATTAATAATAAATAATCAAAAGTTATGTTTAATTAATATTATTTAAAAATGATGACAAATAACTAAAATTTAATATTTTTAAACTGTAATTATTATTTAATTATTTTTCTTATTGTGATTTTTTTCATTTAGTTAAATTATATTTAAGTTTATTTAATTATAAATTTTTATTTAGTTGATTTATATTTATTCTATGTAATATTCAGTAATAACTAATTATTATTGTAATTATATATATATATAAATAGCAAGTTAACTTCAGTTAAAAATTATGATAGATTGCTACTTTCACGCAGAAATGAGCTATTTAGCACAATTTACGGTGATAGGCTACATAAGAAGAAAATTAAGCGCAGCACAAGTTATAATATTTATACAAACTTACTTTGAACACTTTTTAGATATTGGAGATTTACAGCATTTGCTCATTTTGATTAATTATATGTTGCTACATGAAATACATGTGAATGATAATCTTAATAAAATGTAATTTTTTTGGTTGACAGTCATACTATTTGTTTCTTATGTGTAGAGTTTGATTTGATTATTAGTTTTAATTATGGATTTTCTTTTTCATTTTAACCTACCTAAGAGTACATGATTGAAGAATATAATATTTAGGGATCGAGCCATCATTATTTTAGATAACATAGATATAGTTTTTGATGACTTATATTTTTGTATCATATTAAATAGTGATGTGGTGCGATTGACACTTTTTAATCTATTAAAAAGGTACTTATTTGATAGGGAAGGAAGAACTCATATAGATTTATTATTGTTTGACATATTGGAGAATTTTAACCAATTTAATAGATATCTATAAGAATCTACTATCTATCTTTACATGATTCAATCCTTGTTACTATCGATTTTTTTGTAGTATAATAAGTACATGAGAAATACTACACCTTTAAAGGCTTCAGATAAGAGTTTTAAGAAAAAGTACAATATTTCGGGGATGCTTAATGTATTTCAAGTATTTATCATAAAAATTAATATTTAATTTATAATTTTTGTTAATTGTGTAGCACATTGAAATATTTATAATTTATATTATATAAGTATAGATTTATAAGTTTGTACATAATTTGTAGAGTAAATTTGCAGTTATAGTGAGCAACGATATTTTACGGATGTTACGGTGAAAGAATTTGAAGTGAGTTTTGAGTTAGACCACTATATATAGACACTTATTTAACCAATCTATGCTAAATATTTGGCACCAAATAAATGTATTATATGATTAATTATTATGTGATTGTCGTTATAAAAATTTATTATTATATTTTTTTTCACAGATATTACAGGTATTTTTTGTGCTACAGTTCAAGTTTATTGAGAGAAATTTATCATATGTGATTGAATTATTTTAGATAATTCAATAAGAAGATGCATATGAAGTTAGTTTACTAATAAGTAAGACTTATATAAAATGTTTTGCAGCCTAACATTTTCATATGAGTAAAGACAATAATAGGCTATACTTCACCTAAGTAGGAGTTATAAATTAATATAATTTAATTTAAATTTTTAAATAAATAAAATCAATTGGTATTTAAGTAACACATATATGTTTATATGTCACATGACATTTCTCTCATGCCTTCACTGCATAATTCTCCTACATTACTAAATTATTATTCTCTTGGGCCACTACAGTAGTATTCTTCTGTACAGCCATAACATTATTCTTCTATTCCATCATAGTATTATTCTCTTATGCCACAACAACATCATTCTTTTATGTCATTATATCATCATTCTTCTATGTCACTATAATATTATTTTCCTGTACCATCATAGCATTATTCTTGTATATCATTATCACATTATTCACCCATACCGCCATCACATTACAACAATGAATTTAAGAAAATTGTGATGGATCGAATCGAGGTATTGAGTACAGATGTTCGTAATATACGAGAGAATATTTGTGATATGCAAGAGGACATGCACAGGGTTGAACGTAATGTTATTGACTGAATTTATGCATTATCAGTAGACTTTAGGGGGTGGATGTGCATGTCTAGCGGTTCGCATTTGTCACCTAATGTTTCACTCATTCAGGATATTGTTGTTAAATTTTAAACTATGCGTAGATGTTTGATTGATGTTGTAACCTTTTTGTGATTTTATTGTTAATTAGTTGATTATATTTGATTATTTCATAGGCCAAAAAATTACAAGCCTATGCAGGTGATCCATCAGTTGAGAGACAACACAAATCTACACTAGTTCCTTGTGAGAGTTGATCTAAAATGATATACAAGAAAGGCCTATATGACAAAAGCCTATATACTAATCCATTGCAGAAAATTCGTGGGACCCCTCACAATAAAAACATCTTTAAACAATTACCTTCTTTTCTGTAAATGGGATGCATATATTTCTCGGTCGATCAGATAGACATGACTTTTTAGTAATTTGATAATAGTAACCTGAACGTCATTTAAAATTTTTCAAAAACTTGAATCTCTAATAAGACGAATCTTTAGTGTATACGTTACTAGGAGTGTGCCCTTCTTATAGTGTTTTGAACAAAAATCTTCATATTGACCTCTAACATATCGAATTGCTATCATTGTATAAGTACACGATAGTTATTGTAAGTTGAAATGCCTACATTAACATATCTTTAAATTCAGATAAACTACAATAATTTTTTTTCTACCTCTAATTTTAAACTTAAATTGAGAAATTAAATAGACTGATAATGTAAGAGAAATAAAATCTTTTACTTTAACTTTATATATTTCTGTTCTAGTTACGGTGTCCTAGTGTAGTATTTTGTCTTTTTCGTTTGCCAAAAATGCATATTTCAATTAAATTTTCGGGTAAATCGCAATCACAATAGTAATAAATTGAACAAATAAAATAATACATTTATAATTTAAATCAAATTTTATAAGATCACAATAAATTTTGTAGCAATATTTATATATTTTAAAATTAATTAAAATTTGATAAAAGAATAAAGTTTAAAAACTCACTTTTTATTTAATTCATTAATAAAAAATTAAAATTTTTACTATACACTATTATATACGACCTGTTAAAAATTTAAATATTAAAATATAATTCATTTTTACTTTATTCTTGTGAATTAAAATAAAATATAATATATGTCATAATGATATAATATTATCGTATTAATTTATATAAATGAGTTTGTATATAAATTTATATATTTATATCGTTAAAATTAATATATAAATAAAATAATAAAAATTTAATACAAATAATTCAAATATTAATTTAAAAATTCGACAAAAAAATATAAATAATTAAGAAAAAGGCAACATGATGTGACAATACACAGCTATTAAAACCGATTCTCCAATTGCAGACATGAAGTTAATGGCCAAGTGGATATTAGGAGTTTGTTTTTTGAATCATTAAATATTATTGATGGCATGTCTTCGCCCTTTTGTGTTTGCTACCAGCCAATCTACGTGCATGTGACATTTAAGTATAATGTTTGTTTTTCTTTCCCCACTCAATTATTTCATGAAAAAATCTGAAAAAATAATTTTATTTTAATTCAATTTAACAGTTTTAACTAATTTTAATATATTATTATCAAAATAATTACTTTAAATAATTTTATTCTCATATTCTTTTTCACGTAGAACTCAAATCCTATATCTTTTTTACTCTTTCAGGAAGAAAATGTTACATTATTTTATCTTCAACAAGTCCTCTTAAAGCAGCAAGAATAAGAAAAAAATAAAAATAAAAATAAAAATAGACAATTATACATTGTTAGAGATTTTTGAGTGACCAAAAAAAAATTTTATTACAATTTTTAGTTAACGTGAGTGTAATCACGAGAATATATTAATTTAGGGTATGAAATGGCTTAATTTTGACTATTATGAGGTATAAATTGTGGCCGGAATCAACCATGGAAGATGAGCTCAACAAAGCTCAAGAAGATGCCCAAGCGCATGTGAACAAAGGTTGACGTGGCCTTGATTCGCGCGCCTGAGCGCGTGCAGCGCACACGTCTGGGAATTTTTCTCTTTTTTCATATTATTAATTTATGTTTTATTATTATTAATTAATTATAATATTTAATAATTTAAATGCATTACCTATTATATTGTATTTATCTAAAATTTAGTTAAACAATTAAAAAAGTATTTAAAAATCAATGTTATTTTTTTAGGGCATTAATTTTTCATTTAATTATTTATATTTAATTAGATATTATTTAAAAATACTAATAATAAATAATTAAAATTTATATTTGATTACATATTATTTAAAAATGATGATAAATAACTAAAATTTAATTTTTTTAGGCCGTAATTATTGTTTAATTAATTATGAATTAAATTTAAATTATTCTTAAATTTATTTTTTTGATTTTTTTAATTTAGTTAAACAATTAAATTAAAAATTAATTTAAAATAATAGTAAAATTACTAAATTTTATCTTTTTTTGGACTTGACTTTTTAATTTAATTATTTATATTTAATTAAATATTATCTGAAGATATTAATAATAAATAATTAAAATTTATATTTAATTATATATTATTTAAAAATGATAATAAATAATTAAAATTTAATATTTTTTAGACTGTAGTTGTTATTTAATTATTTTTCTTGTTGTGATTTTTCTATTTAATTTAGTTAAATTATATTTAAGTTTATTTAATTATAAATTATTATTTAGTTAATTTATATTTTTTTATGTAATGCTCAGTAACAACTAATTATTACTATAATTGATTATAAATTTACTAATAAATTAATTACTTGCTTGTCGGTGGCCTGACTATAATTAATCATTTCAACAAATATAATTTGTTTCAAACCATTTAATTGATCAATATCCATCATCTCCATTTGTATTGGTTACTCAAATTTATCATTTACATTCATTAACCATATATTTTACCTCAAATTGATCTATTGTTAATTTTAAAACTCAAAATTAAAAATAGTTCTTCAGCGTCAATAAAACAAATGCATCTCGTAACTCCTTCTTTGAATTGAAAAATTGTTCAATATATATAACATTATATGTAGAGCTCGACAATACATCCTGCGTTTGAGAAAATGATAGTATAATAGGTGATATACGATGAGAACTTGATGGTCATGCTATATTCTCGTCAAACCTCAGAGATCTATTACTTTGACATGTTTCGTAACCCATGTTCATCATTGCATTAATATCTTCATTGTAATAACTTCTACATGGAATTTTCAATTTATCGTTTGGAATATTAGCACCCTCACTTTTCATATACAGTTGACTCTGAAAATAAAAATCTATATAATCTTCATTAATTTAATATAGTACAGATCCTTCATGACTTATAAAACCTTTATGATATATTAGTGTAAGGTCTATAAGATTTATGTTATTTTGTGAATAATGTTGATTATAGTCGAATTGATTGCTATGCTAAGAAGAAATAAATGATTGTACAGAAACTTATACTTCGACAGTCTGCAAAGCAATGTAAGACACCTTAAGATTATTAATAACTATTTGTTCCATGGTGATGTAAAGTAGATTGAGATATTTAAACCTTGTTATCACAATACTGCTCATAAAACTAGAGACATAAAAATCATGATTGATATTCTCATATATAAGGATCTTGTTTCAATATTTGTGAAACTTGTTTTCAATTGAATCCTAAATTTCTTTGGATTAATTTGAGTACAGTTATATATCATGATTAATAATTCATAATACTTAATATTTCTTACAACAGATATGAGTCGAACTCTTCTGCTATAGTATTTTTCTAAATCACTTAGTAATATAACCCATGATATGCCATGACAAATACCAACCAATATATTTTTAGTTATATACTTGAAATGTATCAAAATATTTAAATTTAAATATTTAGATATTTGAATATTGATTATTTTTAAATATATAAATAATATTTTAAAAATAAATTAAATAAATACATAAAAATATATTAAATAAATTCATAAAAAAATAATTTCTTAATTCGATGAAAAATAAATCATAAAATAAAAATTTTATGAACTATATTTAACATAATTTTAATATATATATAATTATATATAAATATAAATATAATATACTACGTCAGAGCATTTGTTAGTGTTGTAATGTGGCTAGACCACGGCACTTTTGTGACCTAGTTTGGCTAGACTAGGGTATAACATTAGGATACTTTAGTGATCTAGTGTAGCCAAACGAGGGCACTGTTCGTGCCCTAGTTTGACTAAATTAGGACACAAATGGTTGCTATAATTTGGCCATATTAAAGTATTAAAGTGCCTTAGTGTTTGTCCTGGTGTGGCATAAATATCATCCTACTTTAGCCACATTAGAGCATAAATAATACCTTAATGTAGTATTTTGTCTCTTTGCTTGACTAAAAATGCATATTTTGATCAAATTTTTGAGTAAATCATAATCACAATAACAAAAGATTAAACAAATAAAATATTATATTTATAATTCAAATTAAAATTTATAAGATCATAATAAATTTTGTAGCAATATTTATATATTTTAAAGTTAATTAAAGACTGACAAAAAAAAAAAGAAGTTTAAAAACTTACTTTTCGTTTAATTCGTTGATGAAATATCAGAATTTTTGCTTTATATCGTTATACGATTTGATAAAAGTTTAAATATAATTACGAAGTGTGTGTATGAGTAATATTTATGAGTGTAAAAAGTAGGATTTGAAAGTAAAATTGTCTAAAGTGATTATTTTAGTAAGAATGTCTTAAAATTAGTTCTAAATGTTAAAAGTGTTAAAATAAGGTCATTTTTAAAATTTTTTTTATTTCTCTCAAACTAACCAGTTTCACAAGAAGAAAAAATTTTATGTAAAATAATCTTATCACAGTAGTATTATTAAGTGATAAGATTATTTAATTAATAAAGTGAGAGAAATGTATTTATTGATAGTGAATTAAAAAAATTAATACAGAATTCTACCGTTCAATTAATATGTTGAAAGAAATTTATATAATTCTCTATTGATTTTTTTTCACTCATTATTAATAAATATATTTTTCTCACTTTATTGATTGGATAATCCTATTACATTAACAATATTAATATAATAAAACTGTTTCACTTAAACCTTTTTCTTCAATGAAAGATAGATAAAAAGAAACAAAAAATGTTAATGTCTCAATAAATTTAAGTAGCATAATTTATATAATTTTATTCGAGTTTTTGAATAAATTGATGAAAATTTTATTATGTAGGCTAATTACTTTTATAAAATAAGAGAATTGTGTTGATTTTTCTTAAAAATAAAAAAGAATATTTTTCTTCCCTCAAATTTATAATTGTCATATGTCCTTGACATATATCCAAACAGAAAATTGAAAAAGATCTTCAAGCCATATCCACCTCACTGTAGCTTTCAATGGACAAGAACATAACTCTCAAACCAATAAGCACATGGGAAGGTCCTTTTTGAATAGCAGTAACAAATTTTGTAACCATAGTGGAAGATACCTAGTACAAAAATTATTGTAATTTTTTTAAAAATTTGGGCAAAATTTATTTTTATAAAATAAAATTTTTTAAATATTTTAAAATTTATAATAAAATTTTTTAAATGCTTCTAAAAATATATATTTAAAATTCAACAACTTTCTCTCGACATTCAAATAATCAATGCATATAATTTAAATATCTATCTATTAATTTAAAACTATATAAGTTATATTTCATATTTACACATATAAAAGAAAAAAATTCTTTAGTTGCAAACCACTAAATCTAATTCAACTATCATATTTTCAGTCCTACATAAAACTTGCAAAGTAATGGTGAGTTAATGCTTCTAATATATATTTATATTCAATAGACATTTTTAAAGATGAACAAAATATAATTAATTTTTAATTTTGACAATCCAAGAGTATTTTATCATCGACATTTGATTGACTTTTTATTGTAAATTTGAAATTTAATTTTTGGTCAATGAAAATTCAACTTCAAATTTATGCTAAATAGTTGCTCAAATAGTGATAGTGATCATACTATTGTATAGAGTGATTAATAATAATTTCAATGACATCAATTTCTACGAACTCCAATAATATTAATATTGAAACCTCAAAAATAAATTTTAAAATTCAATAACCTAAATTGAAATTTATGCTTAAGAAATTTAAAATTCAAATTAAAAAAATTTTGATCTAATGATTAAAAGAACAAATAACTAATGGTAAAAAATTTTAACTTTATAATTCTCTAAAAAATTAAAAAGAATAATAATTATCACAATTTTATTTGACTAAAGTTCAATTTCTTTTACAATATTATTTAAATTTTTTTTTATATAAGATTTACAATTAAATTTTAAAATAATTAGAACTAAAAGTCCTAATATAAAAAAATTAAGAATAAAAATCATAATTTGAAATAATTAAAAATAAAAATTTTAATCTAAAAATAATTAGAAATAAAAATTTTAAAATAATAAAAAATTATAAGTAATTAAAATATATACTTATATAATATTGTTAAACACATTAAAAAAATTAACATAAAAATTTAATTAAAAAGTTATAGATATATATCTCAAGCAAGTTATAATTTGCTTTTGCTTGTGTAATTAGTTCAATTGGTGCATATAAACAATTTTTGTAAATTTGTTGTTATTGATTCTTATCAACAGCGACTCAAAGAAACAACAAGAGTCAAGGTGGATAGTTGCGGTGAAGACGGTGGCCATATATTTGTAATAATTTATTATATTTTATTTATAAAATAAATATTAATATAAATTATTTTAGTATGATATTATATTATTTTAAAATATATATAAAAACAAGACTAGTACAAGCTGACTCATGGGTGGGCACGTGTCACACTTTGCGAGGCTGATCTGTATTTTAATGCAGATTAGTTCAATCTACATATTTAATTGGAGGTGCTAAATGGGTTGACCCGGCCCAACTTAACCTGTTAAAAAGGAACATATATGGGCCAGCGGGCCAGGCTAGGCTTGCCCATTTGAAAAAAAAAGGTGGCTCAGTACAATACTTTAGCCTAATCCTTGAGGACTGGATTATGTGTCTAACGAGCCTCACTTTAATTTTTTAAATAAAATAAAAATAAAAAATAATTTTATTACTATTATAAATTTAAATTAATTAAAATAAAAATAAAAATATTTAATATTTAATATATAAAAAATAAATATGTGAACTTAAATTGTGCTTATTCGAGCCTGCGCCAACCTTTAATTATTTAGGCCTATCACAGACCGAAATTGAACCCACCCTTTTAAGATCTTTCCATTCAACTAAACATAATCTACGTTCATTTTTGTGCAAATTTATAACACGTAGTGTCTATGTAATTTTAGAATAAGCCATAAAAAAAATTAAATATATCCATTTTTAATTTGTTCTCTCTTTCTTCCCTTGCTTTCTCATAGCTCTGCTATTATGATAATGGAATAAATTAATTCACTGTCAACAATGGGCCAAAATCAATGTAATAATTGGTACTAATTTATTTTAACAAATTAACAAAAATTCAATCATAACAGTCAAAATTTCCATCAATGATTCAACTCCAATCCTAATTGTAACAGTTCCTAATAAGCCAAGTGTGGATTCATGCCACATAACATGACAGTCCACCTACCAGTTATTGCCGGAACACATTTTCGGGTGGAGAGAGAGAGAGAGAGAGAGAATATGTATATAAAAAAAGAGAAATAGAAAATATAAAAAAAAAAGAAATAAAAGAATCCATTATACCTTTGTATCTGTTATATTTTTGTTAATTTAATATTTTATTTTAAAATTAATTAACTTTATTTCATTAAAATTAAGATCGAATATGTTATTTTTTTTAAAAGATGTTAATTTAAATCTTACACATTTAATAAATACGTAAAAAGTAAAAGTATAACAAATATAATTATTAAATAATTAATAGAATATAATTGTATTATTTATTTAATAATTTTATTTATTTTATAATATTAATAATAATTTTTTATATTCTAAATATAATTAAATATATTTTAAAAATAGATAAATATAATTAAAAATATTTCAAATGTAAAATTTATAATTTTTTTAAAATTATTAATAAATTAACACGATTTAATTATTAAATAATTAATTATAGTATAAATAAATTTATGTATCGATAATTTTAAATTTGAACTTGATATAATTATTAATTATACAGTATCGTATTATTTATTTAATAATTAAATTATTTTATGTCAACTTAGATTCGTAAATTATATATAGAGTTGGTACTGGGTTCATTTGTCGCAACAAAAATTATCACAACTAATTGAAATAGGAGGGATCAAAATGACATTGACCCAATAATAAGAACTAAAGTGAAATAAACATCAAAATGTTAGAGATGTTGATGGAACATGTGTAAAATCTGTTGAGTGAAGTAAAATTTTGCAAAAGGTTAGACACTAAACTAAAATTTTCCAATTTGTCTTGGGTATGGAGAACTTTTGCAATTAGAAAAAGCAAGTGTAGGTTGTAATTATATTACCACATCCGGAAGATCAAGTATCCTACAATATTTCATTTTCAATACATGCATAAGCCAAACATATCTACAAGAATTGAAGCAATATAACTAATAGATCAATATAACTAATCGACAAAGGCATTGTCCTTCGCATTTTCGGCATCATTTATCGTTAATGACATGAAAACTTCATCACCTAAGTGATGTGTAGCATTAAAACTCTGCCCGTCGCTTGACTTTCCTGCAGGAGGGAATGGAATGGCAGTCAAATTAAGGTGAGGATGCGTGGCCATTCTTAGGGGGTGGGCATCCAAATCAAACCGATCCAAACATTGGATTAGTTTGGATAGTTTTAAAAATTTATTAGATTGAATTCGAATTATAAAAAAATTAAGCTGTAATTATTGGATCAATTTTTGAATTGGACTTAATTTAAATTAATTAAATCGACTTAATCTAATAAATATAAAAAGAATTAAAATTTAACATTTGACATATTTTTATTGTGTATTTCTCTTTTCTTCTTCTTTCCTTTCTCAAGATATAATATTATTCAAGATATTTTTTTATGTTCTTTTTAATTTTATGATGTATTATTTTAAAATTTTTGTTCAAATTTTTAATTTTGTTATGTTTGTTTGTTGGCATGTTTGAATTGTAATTGCTAATGTGATGTTGTTTGCAAGATGAAAAATAAAATATATTGTATCGGACACTAAAATCTATAAAAAATTTGTTCATATTTTTCAATCTATGTTAAACATGAAATCTGATAATATTATTATCTTTTTTTATAAAAATTATTATTATTATTGTTATAAACAATTTATTATTTCTTTATATTTATTATTTTTTTGAATTAATTATTTTATTTAAACTATATCAAATCAATAATTTAAATCAAGATTGGGTATCCTATTATTGGGTTCGATCGAATTGACTAAAATTTAAATAGATGGTATTGTTTCGGTTCAAATTTTGGTTTCAAATCCAATTTACCCAACCAACCCTAGCCATTCTTTTACTGGAAGCCAAAGCCACTCGATCATCGGGGCCACCGAAAAACAATGTCACTATATCTTGTTCTGTGTCACTGTTCAACAAATTTTGAAACATGCAAATCCTCAGCTCGAGCGCACACTTGTTAGTACATAGTTGCAAAAGATGATTGGTGCACGAAAAGCTTGGTCTCTGCTGTAAAAATATCGGCGGCGTCGTTGATTTCTAGCACATCATATTCTTCCTCATCACTGAACTGATCGCCATCTTGTAGCTGGTGGTGCATCAAGTAAGGAGTAATGGCAGCACCTTGAGAACCATGCAAGGAAGAGAACGAACCAAGTTGGCAAGAAGCATTGCGAGGAGCATAAACACAAGAAATCATTTGACGTTCATTCTCTGGATCAAGAAATTCAATTGAAGTTCGATTGTGAGCAAATTCAGCTTCTTTCTCTTCAATATGAACAAAAACATTGGCCCTGCAATTATTATGTTAATAACTATTTCTGATAAAAGCAATCTGCGAATATCTTGACCCCACCAAGTCTTTGATAATTGTGAGCAAAAGAAATAAAAGATAATTATGTATTAAACAAGTAATTAATTTAACTTGGAACTCAATAAAATGAAAGAAAATGGTATATTTTCTTTTACAATTCGACTAGAGCAACACTTCAATGGCCTTCTCAGGTTCAGCAAAAAACTCAGAAGTCAAATATAATATACTTATAATTTGATCTAGAAAATATAATTCTTTTTTTTTATATATATTTTAGTATCATCAATGTTAAAAATTAAATGTTTGAGTCTTTAATTTATTAACTAATTTTATCATTTTCATAAATTTAGTCCATTCAATTTTATTATTTTGTCATTTTAATAGTCCCACACTTTCAGTTCTGGCTCTAAATTATAATCATTTTAAGAGTTAAATAGATATAATTACTAATATTATTGTCCAACTTACGGATTAAGCTAAGAAAGAAAGCTCGGGGAAGTATTTTCAAAACTAATAAAATTAAAGTATTCATACATTTTGACAAATTCAGATGTGCATTCATTTTTCCTAAAATTAAGATGTATTAGTGTTAGTTAGAAATATTTACCTGTGAATCCGGAGAAGCATCAACCATTACAAGGTCCACGCGGCCTTTCATATTGAGCATAAAAGCAAGCATGACTCCTTCATTTAATGGTATCTTTGAAAAACGGAAAGCAACAATTGTGCCCAGAATGTTGCCACCATTGCTCAGAAATACCACAAGATAACCATCATTATACTAGGGATAGAGTTCACAATATTAACATCAAATTGGAAACCTGTGAATCCAAAGTAAATTGGAAGCGCAAAATTGGGGATAGCATAAGTAAGTTTATGCAACAATGTTCTTGTCCTTTTGCATTCTCTTGGAAACATTATACCGGCAAGAAAGCATGAAAAGGAAAGTATTAGGAGTAAAAGTTTTACTACACGAAAATAATGATGCGGGAATTATTCAATTATTAAATTATAATAGAATTATACAACTATTAAAAAGAGAAAATAACTCTTATTAATATAAATTTAAAAAAATTAAAGTAAAATTCATTATTTAATTTTTATATTCTTTAATTAAGTGAGATTTACTTTGATTTTTTTAATATTTACTAATAAAAATAATTTTTTTATTAATTAATTAAGTAATCTCACTGTGTTATTATAGTTAAAGTCCGTGGAACAGTCACTCAAGACTCTCTCAGCATGAAAATGTACTGTAAAGGTCATTGTATTCAATTACCATTGAAACAAAAATAACGAGGACCAAAATGACCAAAACCTGAGAGTTTGTGATGTATTTTTGATATGGGTTTCTTGCGTTCAACCAAATTGCCAAGTACTTATGCACAATAATAAGTCCGGCGACGAGGAAAACGGAGAGAACTGCAAATGAGAACATTCCCTCTTCTGTGCATGCGGCCAAGAGAAAGAAAATTAATGAACCGGTCATCTCATTGATCAAGGAAGTTCTTACAGCCAATCGTCCAACATCTGAAGTATCAAACTTTAATTCTGCTGCTAATCGAATTACAACAGCAGAAGCCGAATTCGCTAAGAGAATAAGGATAACAATGGTGAATGCAAACTTGTTGAATGTGATATCTAATTTTCGGATGATAAACCAGGACATTGCTGCTCCGAATATTGCACTGACGATAAAACCTACGTACGCAATTTTGCTTGATAAACTCAAGTTTCGTTTGAAATATGGCATATCCACCTCAAGACCGATCAAGAACGTGAAAAATACGAGGGAAAAATGCGTAGACTCTGCAGTAATCTGCAGAAGAAACTTGAACGAAGAATTCTCTGATTGTATCGATACGGCAGAGAAACGTAGGACCAAGGACGAGTCCCTCCTGTTAAATATATATAACTCTAGGAAATTACTTTACAAATTATGATGAAGTACTATTCCTGAAAAACAGAACCATGCATGTATGTATGATTACCATAATTTGTGCAACGAGTCCGGGTTGTCCCAAGGGCTTGAACACGAGTTGACAAAGATGGGAGACGACAAGAATCTATGAAACATGGAAACTTGAGGTGATCAAAGGGCTAAAAGGGTCATCTTGACACATTACTCTTGCTGCTAAGTCCATTATTTTTAACTGTTCTAAGGCAACAAATGGCAACGACATTGAAGAAGATGAAGTTTTGATCCTGGAGGATGGAGAGTTTGAATGATAAATATGAAAGTAGAACAAGAGGATATAGACTTCAAAGTTTTGCACGAATTTATTAACTGAAACAGGAGAGTAAGAGAAAGAGAAGATAAATGCATGGTTGACAACCATTCTTATATTCTCTTTCACGAGAAAATTTCATTTGATTTTCCTTTTTTGGTAACATTTTGCGTGGTGTGTATTCCATTAATCTTTTGTGCTGAATTTTTGATAACACTCTCGAGAATTTGAAAGTTAAGTAAATAATTACATAACTCAATATTAATACTTAAAATTTACTAAATCTAATAAAATTAAAATAAACGCAGATATCTAACATGTTTAATTCGTCATTTAATCATTTAATTAAAACTTAAATTATAGATAAGAGTTCATCAATAGTATACAAAATTTAATATAACAATGCATAAATGATTCGATGTATAAATATAATTAAAAATGTTTGAAATTCACATATTATACCAAAATTATATGTTTACATAAAAATTCAATACACAAATAATAATAGAAAATTTTAAACATAGATCTATTATACCCAAATCATGAAGATAAAACTACTATATTATGAAATAATTTTAGTTTAATTTTGTACATGAATCTTCTTTTTTATTAAAAAAAAAAGGAAAAATAGGAATTAGTATTTAGGAATTTTATCTAAATATATTTGAGAAAGAATAGAGTAAGTATATGATCTATTTTCTTCACATCACTCGGAAGAAACAACTCAAATTGGGTTACATATTATTTATAGATTGAATAAAAAAGAGTTCATACCAATAAAAAATATTGACTAGTTTAAAGATGCAACATCACAAATATATAAACCAACGATAAAATATGTATTATAATGGTCGGTATATCAAAATGTTTAATCCAATCAATGAATTAAAGAAAAAATTTAAATATCAGGATATAGTTTTTGGGGGCTCAAGAACCTCTTTTTAAACCCATATGGCAAAGCTTTCACTTTATTATTTTTTTAAAAAAGAAAATTAAGCTTCTTCAATAACTTGTTCAAATAAAATAAGTATATTATAATTTTTATAAGTGTAATTTTAACAAAATATTATTAATTATTTAGTGGTCAATTGTAGCATTTCATTAAAAAAAATTACATAAATATTTGAACAGATAATTTTTAGGAAATTATACTATAAAAAATGAAATAAAATTTTAAAATAAAATCAAATTATTTGAGATAATTTAAATAATTTTTTTTTCTTCAATCGTCAAAATAATAAGTTATGTTATTTGTGGCCATGATTTAAAAAATAAAAATTTAAAAAAATAAAAGAAAATAATTTTTATAATGAACAAAAAAACTCATTTGAACAAATATAAAAAGAATATAAAATATATTACAAGTTAACTTGTTTGTTATTAATCACATCTTCTATTAAAATTTGGGAATGGACATGGCCTGCCATCTCTTAGTTTATACTACCAATAAAATGAATAAATTTGGTGATTATATAAAAGTAAAACAGCATATCCCTAATTAATAGAATTATTAATATTATGTTTGAACTATTAATAGTTTATTTCAATAAATTCTCAATTTATATGATATTCTTAAAGAATCAAAAATTATTTCCGTATAATTCTCAATTGGTATTCAAGTTTCACCCTCCAGCAATGTCAATCTTACATAATTTAATTGAAAAAATAAAAAAAAATAAATCCAAGAATGAACATGGTAATAAAATTTTTTAAAATCAAAATTAAAACTAACAAATATCAATCAATTGCAGTTGATATTTTTAATATGAATGTGATGACAAATATAGGTAATGTCTCAAAGGAAACAATAAGATTCCAGTTTACAATTATGTGAGTCCTGTTATCAGGACCAGCTGAGAAGCACCAGCAGTTACAATTGAGATTTTACAACGGAAGAAACATCTGGCAACAATTTCAATTTCCTATCATAAAAATGGAAACAAAAACAACAAGGCAAAGCTGGTCATACTTGATCAAGATGTCTATCTATTCACAAGCCAGTTTTGTGTCAAAGCTACTCAAGCATATGGCAAAAGCTTGAAATGCCGAAAGAGGGTATCGATAATCCATTGTGAACATATCTTTCCCAACTTTACCAAACTGTAGAATGATCTTATCCTGCTCCGGGGGTGCTGGTTGAGAGGGAGTGGGAGCACCAGCTGCCGGTTGTGTTGCAGCAATCAACTGAAAATTCTTAACAGATGCAACAGTTACCCTCCCACGAAAATTAAGGCACCAACACTGTAATTGTTCGTGCCATCTTGGGGGCTTGTTTTTGAGCACCAAGGGTCTTGTTTTGCCATCCTCGTCATCATCACGAGCTCCACCAGTTTCAGAAAACCGTGCACTGCTGAATTCAACAGAGTGGTCAAGAGACTTTGAGAAGGACATGCTGCGGAATGAGTCCTCAAGAGAGCGGGGGAGAAGCTCTGGCTGTCCAGGAACAGTGCCACCAGCATCAAGTGCTGAGGCTGGGATTGAGTGCATTACACAGTGCATCCTTCGCGGGCCACGTGTGCCAAGCACATTTAGTTCATATGCTATTTGGGCTATATTATAACTGCCAGTTGGGACTTTTGGAGAGACCCTTTTGGTGTAAAATCTACGGCTTGTACGCCCAGGAGGGGCAATATTGGCAGAAGTGCATGGTGGCTGAGTGTCATATATTATAAATTTTGTCCCTAGGAAATTTGATCTGCAGTCGAATTCATAAACTTAGTATATTAATAGATAACAGTTTATATGCATTTATATATATGCAATGAGAACTTACATAGAGAAATAAAAAAACTCTCCTTTCATCCTTAAAATCAAGCCAGGGTAAAAATGACAATCAGAGCCTACATAATCCATACTAGTAAAGATGGCAAGCTCCTCATTTACTGCCCACTACTGATTCACATTAAAGTGTCCACTACTGATTCACACTAGCTGTCAAAATTTACTCCAATGAAGGAAGGATGATTGTGTTATGTAAAAATTACGTCTCCAATAGGGACACGCAAAATTCACTAAATCGGTCAGTTCACTAAAGTTGTCTGGAATTGTTCTTCTGACAAATTTCAGTGTAACTGTAATCATATCCTGATGCCGAAAACCATATAAGACAAAATAAAGTGTACGCTCATTTGCACATGTGCCTGTGGCTGAGACAAGAAATAAAACAGGTTCTAAATTTTTTTTATTTGTTTTCTCACCTCAATTTTCCAATATAAGTGCTGCTTGATCTTGAAATGTTTCCAGCATCCATAGAGATTACATACTCTGTACAAGTAGTTCTGCGTGTCCTTTTGGCAGACAGAAGGAATTTTCCATTTTCAACTAGTAAAGCTGCAAGAAGGACAAGATAAATACAGCAGTATATTAAGTTGTTCTGTTATGTGTACAGGCATTATTTCAAGCAACGAAAAAGATAAAGTTGACGCTGCTAATCAGGATGACAATTTAAAAAGTAGATTAGAATATAAATTTAAATACACACCAAAACTATAGCAAGACATTATTAATATGAAGACACATGAAATTTTATTGAATCCAGCTCGAGGGCTGAAAAATAGCAGCACCAAAGCCTTTTGAACCACACTGGGCAACTTCTTTTAATGGTTGGCCCACAGCAGTGGTACAAATAATTAAAACCAGATTTATCAGCAAAGTTGAGAGCTTTCATATCTAATTTTATCCGCAATCAGATTTATTTCATCCCAAGCATAAAGTATGGCATAAAATAAAATTGACACCATAGCCATGAGGCAAAACTTCAAATGCCAAGGGAAATCAACATAAAGCATTTAAAATTTTTATAAGATGATATAGCCTGAAACCTTAGCTGTTTTCTCTTAACAATGTCGCAATCAAGGAAGCCAATTTAATATCCTAAAGAATCTAAAACCTAGCTATTGAACATGAAAGACTAAGGAAGGCTTCTGTCCCAGGTGGCACAAGTAAAATATTTAATTGACATGAGAATGGTTAACCATTATGATTGTGGTTACCTTATTCCTTTGTTCACATCTCATATAAATATATAACAAAATTTCAAAATTTCACCCTCAAATTGGCCTTATTTATTGTAGTTTATGTGTAGCTTGAATTATCAATGATACTTAGCATATTACACATGTAACATTCAGTTACTGGTACCCTATACTTCAAAAAGGGAGCATTTGAAATTATATCACAAATTGTGTATAAGACAATATATGTTTCAAGAACACAAAACAAAAGCATTCAATTAATAACTGTGAATAATATGGTTTTACTAAGCTTATGGTACTTTTTCTTTTCTTTTTATTCTATACATATTACAACAATGTCCATATCACACAAGAAGTCTGACATCATGAGCCAATGGTTTGGAGACAACATGCTGCCCATTCCAAGTTTGGGAGAATTTAAAGTAATAAATTGGAAAAGATCTAGCAGATTTGAAAATAGACATACAACATGAAACGAACTTGTAGATAAGAAGTTAGTAAACAAACCACAAAATGCAACTACTCTTCTTGTTAAACATATGCAAAGCAAAATGAAATAATAGGAAATCTTCAATAAGCTAATCAACAACCTAATCAGACAACAAGCAAGGAGATTCATGAAATCAACATTAATCAACAAACTAGAGGGAATGTACTCACCAGGGCTAAGACACAAAAAAAGGTGATATGTTAAATTAGATTTATCCCTTTTAATGAAGCATTGAATGGTTCCATCACGTGGCCCAGGCTGGAAAATAAGAACCAAAAGGAATTAGTAATAATTCACTGAGATCATAAAAGACCAAAAGTACATTTAATAAACACTAGTATCCACACAATGTGACTTCTTCACCAGAATAAAAATTAATAAGGAAAAGAAAAAAATTTCCGCAAGTTATGATAAACAGGACAAAGGAAACAAAAGACACTACCTGCTTCAGGGAGACTGGGAAAGTAAGTTTCCCACAGAACTCTGGACTTCTAACTATTTCTTTGCACATAACCCTCCAAGACCGGCAAACAGCAGCACATGCAACAACATGTTTTCGAGCAGGCCAAGAAGTCTCACTCTCCTCCAACCTCTTGATTACATCACAAAGCAGCTCCAGGGGAAGACTAGCCCAACAACTATTTTGAATAACAATAAGCTGGTCATGTAAATGGTTTAATGAACCATGGGATTTCCCTCTATGATGGCCAGTCAATCTGACATCAAAACTTCGTCTAGATAAGCTCCCAAAACTATCCCTTACATCACGAACTATGCTACGGAATGACATTCTATAAATTGTTCAAAACAGCAACACTATTGGGTTTATATCTCTCTTTTGAATGCTTCTGATAAATTATATTCCACCAGTCATGTACGTATGGCTGCCAACAAACAATAAAGGAAATGAGTCCCTGCCACAAATCTGACTAACAAAGAACTAAAGGTAGGATAAAAGAACAAAAGGCATGAAAAGATAAAAGAAAAAATGAAAAGAATTACTCAGTAAAAGTCAAGCTCACATGGACTACAAAGATGGCTGAATGGGCAAACTTTATTTAACAACAAGCTTTTCTTTCATAGACAATATAATATCATCCTTTTTATGTCCTTAAATCTTGCTCTTTAACCAAAAAGCCATGTCAGTACTACCAAAAGAAACAAATACCATAAGAAGACTCATTAGTCTAATATGTTGGTATATTTAAGTATATAACTTAGAAGGAGATTCAAAAGAAGCCAAAGGGGAAAGCAGAACTTTAACTTTTGACAAATTTCCTTCTTTAGAGTTTAAAAAGAAAAAGGAAATATGGTTGCACATACCAGGCAAAAGTAACCCACATCAAAAGAATAAAGAAATGTTATTTCAACAGAAATGAGTGAATTTCATACGCCAAAATTTCCATTGACTTTGAGAAAACAGGACTACTAGATACTACCAAGTTGATCAACTCAAAGAACTCCAAATTCCGTACCAATTTTTTTTTTCCTTCTTTCATATTTCAATCCGCAATCATATTTAGCAACATATTAAATACTTGATCATAAAGATTCTGAAAAAAAAAGGGTTGCTGCAGAAAAGTTGAGTAAATTGTGCAGAACTTATGAAAATTAAAAAAAAATGCCAGATGAAGCACCTAATTTCCAAAAACACTAAGCATGAGAATGCCGACCAGTTATAATAAAAAAGCTAAAGCAGGTCAAAAGCTCCCCTGCTTAATCACAACCAACGAAAGATCTGCAACAATGAATAGAACTGCAAGAAAACGTCGAACAATAAGGGAATAACCCTTCAACATCAAAGCACAAAAGAGAGAAACATGAAGAAGCAGCTATGAATAAACAAAGACTTAGACAGCAAAAATAAAACAGGAGATCTATTTTTACCTCAATATCTGCAAAGAGAAAATCTAATTAGAAAATCAGACTACTTTTAAAAGAAGAAAGAAAGAGGATCAGGAAATCACAAGACAGCTGAGGCAGAAGCAGGAACAAGAAAAGTCAAGTCAGAACACAGCTGCGACGTAACTCAGCAACACCCTCCACCTCCAAGGGGTTTCCTTTTGGGTCTTCCTAATCCGGAATCCAAAGCAACATTTAAATTTGGTTAAATTACAATGGCCCGGTAAAGTTTTTATTTATTTATTAATTTTAGCTTTTGTTATTTTACATTTTAAAAAAAAAATTAAAAAATGACGTCATGGAAATTTTTAAATAGCCCCCACCAGAGTACACGTCCAAGCAATAAGCAGTTACTCTGTTTGACATATTTCCCTTTGTTGTCTCCCACCAACGGCAGTTACGGTGTTTATATATTGCTTTTTCTCTCCCTCCCCTCCCTTTTTCTTTATTTTGTAAAAAATACTATTAATTATATAAATTTTAAATAAATTATGAGATAATTTAAAATTTATTAATATATACTTTTTAATGTAAATTAATGTTGACACATTTATTTTATTTTACTTATTATATGTAATTATATCTTAGTATAATTGATAGAAAATAGGATATATAGCCCAACTTTTTTTATATAAATTTATTTATTTAATAGTATATTTTAAATAACTGAAATAAAATTTAATCAACGTAATTAGTGTATAGTTAATACATTTAAAATATAATTTTAACTATCTAAAATGAATTAATTCAAAGATTTGTAAATAATTTATAAATAATGTAAGAATTTATGTAAAGTATAAGAATAAATTCTAAAAATTTATAAAAAATTTATAAGATTGTAGATTTCTTAATTTTTTTAATTTACAATAGTGACGTTATTTTTGAATTATTTAAGTTTAAAATTAATAAGTTGTGATTGACAAATTCAACATTCTACCTTAATAAATACATGAAAAAACGAGAAAAAATATATATCTCATTTATCGTTAAAAGAATCCAATTCCAACCCTTAAAAAAAAAAAAACCTTGTTAAAGAAGGCATTATTTAATAAGATATAATATAGATTTAGGACCCACCCAAGAAAAGCCAAAAGAAAAAGTGGCAGTCAGTTAGTTCTAGTATTATTGATATACAAAATAAATAAAAGCACCAAAAAATAAAAAATAAAAATTGCATAGTCCTAACCCTTTCTTTTGCTTTTGCTCTTGGCTGCATTCTTTCCTTTCTTGCCATGAAACTTCCTCGTAAGTTCTAAGACGAAAGGTTAAATATTATCCATAACCCCCCTCTTATTTTCCATAATAGCAATTAGTCCCCCCCTCTTGATGTTATAATTTTTCATCCACACCAACGTGACGTGAGGGAGGGAAGGTGTCTTGAATCATAAATCTCTTGCATTATTATTACTATTATTATTATTATTATTAATTAAACCAACTAACACCTATAGATAGATATATATGCGTGCAAAATAAAGAGATCAACTTAATTTTTTTATGAAAAAAATTATATTTATAAACTTTAACATATATATATATAACACCGTCCAAAATTTGACTTAAAATTTTTTTTAATATATATATATAAAGAGAAAGATAAAATATGTTTATTATAAAAACATAATTTATATTGTGCTACAATTACTAATCAATAAACGGATCCCACTTGACCTTCATTATTTATCAGATAGGAGTATGGTGCAAGAGGCTGTATCATATAACTAACGCTCTTGTTGCAATATCTAATTTTTGTTGAATCATATTTCTGACCCTTTTCGTCTAATTTACGAGAAATAAAAAACCGAGAGTTGGAGAATACAAAGAAAAGAATTGGAGATTATAGGAAATTTTTCTATAACGTAGGAAACATGCGTATGAACTAACCCAAAATTAGCTTCAGGTTGGTGAATCCATAAGGACACATAAGAGGTCAATTTAAGCCAAAATTTCAACGCTATAGTTAATCATCGTGAAATCTTGACCGAACAGAGCATTCGTAGCGGCGGGCGTGGGTGATCGAATTTGAAAAATGTGGCCAATGTCATGTGATGCCACGGTGTTGGTGGGTGAGGTCATTTATTTGGCTAGACCTTTCAATTTCATCATCAATTTCAAATAATATAAAGAGTGACAATTTTGTCTTTGGCCTATTTTTGACTTTAGACAATCAATTATTTTTTGCATAATAACTTTTTATTTATTTAAAATACACTTGTATTATTTATTACAATTAAAATGCATCGATGATAAAGTCCTTTGCTAAATTTGTTAAAAGAAAATTAATTTTGATACAAATTTCTATATAAATTCATTTAAACTTATAAATTTCTACACAAACTCATTTGTACAATTAGATACAATGGTGTCATAGTATTGTCATTTATTATATTTTTCTTAAAAAATTACGTAATTAATAGAAGGGCATATGAATAATAAAATAAATTATTTTTTAATTAATATTATTGTTGTCAAACACATTCCATGGCTTTAAAATTTTTTCATGACTATTTCACTTTATATTTTTGAATTCTCAAAAATTCATTTAGAACAAGTCTATGGACAAAATTTCTTAGCTCATAATGAGTTGTTTTAAATAAAAAAGAATACATTTAAATTTGTAATACATTTGTTTTAGTTCATATTTTTTATTTACTTGAAAAAAAAATTAGCTTTTAATTTTTTTAAGGAATTTTTCTTCAAAATTTTAGAAAATTAATTAATTTTACAATAATGCTAACTCTTATGTAAATTTTTTTATACAAATAATAAATTACCCAATGTTTTTAACCCAACGAGCACAATCCTCAATGTTAGTAGTGTTTGAAGTTTTCGGCCAAATTGAAATGCCAAGTAACTGATCATACATCAACAAGGATAATAACAACATGTCTATTAAAAGTCTATCTAGCATTTTTTTCACTGTTAATTTATTTTAGATAGACGTTCAAAATCAATATAAGTATATATATAATCAATTAATCCTATGAATACAAATTCTTATATGAGCTATACAAATTCATTAGATTCAGATTTTGTTATTTTATTTTGTGTTAAAATTATTAAATTTAAATTAACTTTTTAAGGAAACTAAATGCATCCACCAACTTAAGGGCAAGCATTCACTCAAGGAAAGTGTGATAGAATTTTACGTTACATAGAAAAAAAAAAAATTTTTAGATTTTATAAGAGTGGATTCTGTATACTTTAATAGATATATTTTTTGGAGAGAAATTAATGATTTAATCCGTGATAAGTGATATCATAGTTAAACTTATTCTAATTTTAATATTTTAGCCAAGCGTCCTTGCATAACAAATACATTTATAAAGGATTTATAAATTTCAAGGTAGCGCAGAACGAATATACAGAGAATTTTATTGTAACGAGGGCATTACATGATTATGTAGAAGAGAATATGATATAATCTTACGTTAAATAAAAAAAAATTTTAAATTTATAAAATAAATTCTATGCACTTTAATTAATAAATTTTTTAAAGAAAAAATTATGGCCAACTGCGACAGAAGACATGAAGGGTTTTTAATCATCAAACAAAACCGCTGACCTAGCGCCTACTTCCTGTTCAAGCAGACAGTGCATTTAAGTTGCCTTCAAAAACAATTGTGAGCATCTTGTTTGAGTGGACAATCTATATGTTTGTCTGCCAAGACACTGCGATCCTGCAAGTGAGTGTTAATTTTTTAGCCTAAAACCTATTTTTGTGAAGATGCATTTTTGACTGCCAAAATTTATAAAAACACATTTTTTTAATCTTCGAAAAGAAAGAGAGGTTTATTACAACTTATCATTGTCTTATTCTCAAGAGAAATTTATTGAGTTCATTAGTGAATAAATTTTTATTCTTGTTTGTTCTCTTAATAAATACTACCATTAACTTTATATCAAATTCAAATGAAAATCCCTTAAAGTTATAATTACTACTAGTAGATAGAGTTTTAATTGTATGGACATAGTTCAACAATTCTATTCACTAAAAAGAAAATAGAATTCTAAAAATAAAAATTATGTGGAGTAAATCACTTGTCACAATAATCATAATTGAATATTCATAGTTCTTACACTAAATCATTGATTATAAATTTTTTTTTACTAATTATATATTTTGGTAGCTTTTATATCAGTCTGGAGGCCTTTTACCTTGAAAAAAGTTCTTTGTAAGATTTTTTTTTAATAACAAATTTATGTTTCTTTGATTTTGTTTATTGTTTCTTCTTTTACAAACTTGATTTTATATGTCTTTTTATCCAAACACAAGGAATTTTAATATATTATAATTTGTTTTTAATTTGTTGTTGCTTTAAGTTCATTGTGTAAAACACATTTTGTTGAAAATAAAGATTTTAAATTTAAAAGCTTTATTGTTATTGCATTTTTGATTTAAATATTTATAATAATATTTAAGAGTTATAAAACTTTTAATTCTTCTGATAAAACTTGAGAGTTACAAAATTTTTAATTCTTTTAATATTTGAGAATTAGAAAACTTTTGCTTTTATAATTTTCAAATAAAATAAACAAATATAAGAAAACAAATAGTATTAAGCCAAAAAAATTTAATTGTTAAAATTTTAAAAGATTGTTGTCAAACACATTCCATGGCTTTAAAATATTTTTCATGACTATTTCACTTTATATTTTTGAATTCTCAAAAATTCATTTAGAACAAGCCTATGGACAAAATTTCTTAATTCACAATGAGTTATTTTAAATAAAAAAAATACATTTAAATTTGTAATACATTTGTTTTAGTTCATTATTTTTTATTTACTAAAAAAATTAGCTTTTAATTTTTTAAAGGAATTTTTCTTCAAAATTTAGAAAAGTAATTAATTTTACAATAATGCTAACTCTTGTGTAAATTTTGTTTATACAAATAATAAATTACCCGATGTTTTTAACCTAACGAGTGCAATCCTCAATGTTAGTGGTGTTTAAAGTTTTTGGCCAAATTGAAATGCCAAGTAACTAATCAACCATCTACAAGGACAATAACAACATGTCTATTAAAAGTCCATCTAGCATTTGTCCACTGTTAATTTATTTCAGATAGACGTTCAAAATCAATATGAGTATATATAATTAGTTAATCCTATGAATACAAATTCTTGTACAAGCTATACAAATTCATTAGATACAATTTTGTTATTTTATTTTGCGTTAAAATTATTAAATTTAAATTAACTTTTTAAGTAAATGAAATGCATCCACTAACCTAATGCCTAGCATTGGCTTAAGTGAAGACATGAAAGGTTTTTAATCATCAAACAAAACCACTAACCTAACATTTACTTCTTGCTGAAGTAGACAGTGCATCTAAATTGCTTAGAAAGACAATTGTCAGCATCTTGTTTTTCTGTTTGTCTGCCAAGACACTACAATCTTGCGAGTGATGGTTAACTTTTTAGCCCAAAACCTATTATTTTGAAGATACGTTTTTGACTGCCAAAACTTATAAAAACACATTTTTATATCTTCGAAAAGAAAGAGAGGCTTATTACAACTTACCATTGCCTTATTCTCAAGAGAAATTTATTAAGTTCATCAGCAAATAAGTTTTTATTCTTGTTTGTTCTCTTAATAAACACTACTATTAACCTTACATCAAATTTAAATGAGAATCCTTTAAAGTCATAATTGCCACTGGTGGTTGGAGTTTCAATTATATGAGCATGGGTCAACAATTTCATTTAAAAAAAATTTAGAATTCTAAAAATAGAAACTACTTGGAGTAAACCATTTGTCAAAATAATCATATTTGAGTGTTCATAGTTCTTATACTAAATCATTGATTGTAAATTTTTCATTATTAGTGGTATATTTTAATAGTTCTTATATTAGTCTGGAAGATTTTTATCTTAAAAAAAGTTTTTTGTAAAATTTTCTTTTGATAGCAGAAATTTATTTTCTTTGATTTTGTTCATTATTTCTTCTTGATTTTGTTTATTGTTTCTTCTTTTACAAACTTGATTTTATGTTTCTTTTTATCTGGACGCAAGGAATTTTAATATATTTTAATTTGTTTTTAATTTGTTGTTGCTTTAAGTCTTCCATTGTGTAAAACACATTTTGTTGAAAATAAAGATTTTAAATTTAAAAGCTTTATTATTATTGCATTTTAAATTTAAACATTTATAATAATATTTAAGAATTACAAAACTTTTAATTCTTCTAATAAAACTTAAGAGTTACAAAATCTTTAATTCTCTTAATATTTAAAAATTACAAAACTTTTGCTTTTATAATTCTTTAATAAAATAAATAAATCCAACAAAATAAATAGTATTAAGCTAAAAAATTTGAATGAACAAAATTCTAAAAGATGACAAAGATAACTAAAATATTGATTTACTGTTCTAGGACTAATCTCAGTCTTTGGGCCAGATAATCAAAAAATCTCTTAAGTCTCTAGCTTAACCACTGAATTGTTGAAAGAAGAGATAGATTATCATTTTTATAATAGAATTTTGAGTGCTTTATCTTACTGTTTATATGATGTCTATGAATCTAGCAAAAATGCCTAAGATTTATGGAATGCTCTTGAGCAAGTATAAGGGATAAAAGATACTAATATTGATAGATTTGTTGCATTCAACTTTAGTAATTATAATATAATAAATTCTAAATCTGTTATAGGTCAAATTCATGAATTTCAAACTTTTGAGTAAAATTAAGAAAAGTGATACAAAACTTATTGAAAGGTTTAAAGTATCATGTATAATAGAGAAGTTATCCTATAGTTGGTTTAGTTTTGTCAAGTCCCTTAAGCATAAACAAGGAGATATTACCATGATACAAGTATAAATTCTCTTATGATAGAAGAGAAAAATAGATCAAGTGATATAATTGAAATGAGAAGTCCAAGGTGAATCTAAAATTCTAATAATTCCAAAACCAATAAAAGATATATTTATAGACCTAAGAAAAGGAAATTTAAGGTAAAGAATGGTCAACACACAAGTTCTTTTTATCCTAATAACTTTGAAAATTCTAAAGGTAAAGGAGATAGGTTGTGTTATGTTCATTGAAAGAACAACAACTTAGCTAAGGATTGCTTTTATATGAAGATTGAGGCTTTCAAGACTAAGCTCAGCTATGTTCATAAAGGGAAAAAAAAAAGATTTTGTTCATGTGAGGAGGATATACAGGTTCTTTATGAATCTATCTTTAGGAATAATTCTAATACTTTAAGTGTGAAGTTTACTTATGTAAATAATGGATGGTGGTTAGATTTGATGCAAATATACATATTTATTTTAATGTATATGTTTGTTTTACCAAATGTGTTTTAAAAATTATTAGTACTTAAGGGAAGAAAGTGTGACTCTAGAGAAAAATTTTACTATACAAGTGGTTGGAGTTGAAGATATTAATTTTAAAATGACCTCTAAAAAATTTTAGCTATAAAACAAACAAGGCATGTATCCAAAGTGAGAAATAATCTTATTAGTGAATTTTTCTTATTTCAACAAAAATATAAAATTATAGTTAAGTTTAATAAAGATTATCTCTAAAAATAATGTATTTGTGGAGGTTATATTTTTTATGGTCTTATTAAGTTAAATAATATTTCAATTTTTAATAAAATTTTTGAAGTTTTTAGCATTAAATCATCTAATATTTGGCATAAAAGGGTTGGTCACATAAATTTAAAGAAACTCAAATAAATGATGAATCTTGGATTAGTCTTTAAGGCTTAAATTGCCTTTAAACAAAAATATAAAATTTGTGTACAAGCTAAACAATTTAAGAAGCCTTATAAGTCTATTGATAAAAGTATTCAAGTTTTATAACTTGTTCATAGTTATAATCATGGTTCTAATAAAATACCTGGTAGAGGAAAAAATAAATACTTAGTTACTTATATTGATGATTGTTCAAAGTATAATTATGAATTTTTAATCAATAGTAAGATGGGGTTTTTGATACATTCAAAGTGTATTAAGATAAGGTATAGGACCAATTATAAGAAAACAATAAAAAGAAAAAACCTAAATATGATAGAGGTGCATAATATATTCTTAGTGACTTTACACATTTTGTGAAAAAAAATGAAATTATACATAAGTTAATACTACCATACTAACCATAATCTAATGTTGTTACTGAAAGAAAAAATAGTGCTTACTAAATATAGTAAACTTAATGTTGCAAAGTTTTAGTTTAACTAATAATTTGTGGGAGAAAGTAATATTATCTGCCTATTTTAAATCAAATAGGGTATCTATAAAAGATAAAAAAAAATACCTTATAACATTTGAAAATGTAAAGTTTCAAACTTTATGTTCTTAAAATATAAAGGTATTTAGTGAAAATAGGTTTACCATACCTAGGAGAAAGAACATAAGCCCCACAACTATAAATATAATATTTATAGACTATGTTAAGAATAGTAATGCCAATAGGTTTTTAGTCATAAATTTTGAAGATAGTAAAATTTTTAATAGCAAGGTGATTGAATATAGAGAAATTATTTATTTTGAAGATATTTTCTTTTTAAAAACAAAGTCAAGAAGCCAATAAATTTTAAAAAAAATTTTAATAGTACTCATGTTGATACATCATAGCAATTTAAAAGAAGTAAAATACCAAGAAAGATTAAGAGTTTTGGAGAAGATTTTCGTACTTTTCTAATTGAAGAAGATCTTACAAATGATAAAAAGACTATGGTTTCTGCATATGCACCTTTTTGAAAATAAGCTATAAGTAGTGAATTTGAGTCTATTAGTCAAAACAACACTTGGGTACTAATAGATCTTTCATCAATAATAAGACAATAGATTAAAAATGAATTTTTAAGAAAAAGTTGAAACCTAATAGTATTATTGATAAGTATAAAGTTAGGTTAGTTATTAGTACAATTAAAGAAAAGGCACAAATTATTTTGATACGTATTCACCTATTTCTAGTATAATATTGATTGGAATATTGATAACCCTAACATTAATTAATAACTTAGTTTATTATTAAATAGATGTGAAGAATGTCTTTTTAAATTGAGACTTAGAAGAAGAGATATATATGAAACAATCGAAGATTTTGTAGTAAAGGAACAAGAATATAAAGTTTGTAAGTTGATAAAATCTTTTTATGAAATGAGAAATTCAATAAATTAATTTTTGTTTATGGTTTTAAAGGTAATGAAATTGATATAATAATATTAAAAAGAAAGTGATGGAGCACATGTTTTATTAAGATTATATGTAGAATATATTTTGAATTTTGGGTCAAACTTAGATATAATAAATGATGTTAAGTCATATCTTTTGAGAAATTTGAAAATTAAAAGATTTAATTGTAACTTATATGATTCTAGGAATGGATATGTAAGATTGTTAAAAAAGTATCACTTTAAACCAAAATAATTCTATAAAGAAAATATTAAAGAAATTTGGATACTTTAATAATTCTCCAATTTCTATGCCTTATGATCTTAATGTAAAATTAAATAAAAATCAAGGTGAACATGTGTTTTAATTGAGGTATTCTTTAATAATAGGATCTTTATTATGTATAATAAATAAAATTAAGTCTTGTTTATGATATATTGTGGGAAGACTTAATAGATATATTTATAATTCAAGTAATAAATATTGGAGTGCTTTAGTGAGGATATTTAAATATCTTATAAGATCAATTCATTATCATTATGTTAGCAATGTTACCTCAATGTGATTGAAGAATATAGTAATGCAAATTGAATAACTGATACCATAAACATAAAATCTACTACTAGCTACATATTTTCTCAAAAAGCCTTGTAGAGTCTGATCTTATAGCTTTAAATGTTATTTGTAAAAAATTGAATAAATTAAAAGTTTTTTTTTGGTTTGAAATAACTCTTGTAGATTAACCCTTGTCTTCTATTCATATACATTGCAAATGTAAGGTTGTTAAAGATTTAGTGCAATAATCTTATACGAATAAGAAGATGAATAGGTATAATAGAATGAGATATGACAGTAAAATACCTAATTGGGAATGTTATTATTGCTTTGAATTTTGTAAAAAAAAAAAAAAAAATTGAACATAGAAATCAATTAATAAAGGAGCTTTCATGGAAAATTGCTTTAAAATTGTTAAGGGAGATAGGCCTAAACTTATAAGGGAAGTTATCTAAGAATGTAACCAACCTCTATAATTAAAGATTCCAAAAAGGGGGTACAATAAGTAGAAACAATCTATATTGAATGACTTTTTAATACTAATATTATGAATATATCTTAGATGAGAAATGCTTCTATTTATCCCTATGGCAAAGTGCTGATTTGTGATGTAAATGGTATTTATCCTAAATTGATCTAAGGTGAACATATCTCACAAGGTATAAGTCACAAATACATTTGGAAGATTTATATAAGTGAGAGTTAGAGTAAGATAGTGACAATGAAAATTAAGCTATTCTTCTAAAACTTGTAAAAATCAAGACACAAGTGCATGGCCAAAAATAATGCTAACTTGTTAAAACTCAATCTTTGTTGCTATTATATGTGTGGTAATTGAAATTTGGTCAAAGAATTGAGTTCAATACATAATTCACTATAGTACTTTAGATGAATATTATTGACAGGTAGTGCAAGTTTAACCCTAAAAGGCATATACACTAATTGCATAATAGAACATTGCAAATACATGTCTATATATTTTAAAGTTTTTCATATCCTCGCATGGGATTGTTGAAAATAAAGGTTTTAAAAACTTTTTTCCTATTAAATTTTAAATTTAAATCTTTACAACAATATATAAAGATTATGAAACTTTTACTTTCTCTAATAAAATTTTAAGAGTTACAAAATTTTTAATTATCCTAATGAATTTTTTGGGGGTTATGATTTCTAATTTAAAATTTTAATTATGAAAATTAAAACAAATAAAAGACAAATTTTTAAATTTAAATTGCTTTAATTTTTTGTTTTAATAGTTAGACTAAAAATTACTATACAAAAGGAAAGGGTGTTATCTCATTGTGCATTACACCCTTTACTGTATATTATTTTATCTAAATTACATACACTATTTTCTTGTAACTACGCTGCAAAAAGTTAGTATTTTCTTTTTCTTGATTATACTCAGTAAAGAAGAGTGGCCATGAACTAGAGTTTTATTAAGAATTTTTCGATTTTAGGACAACCGCGTGATTTGCTTTTAAAAGTCAAGTTTTCTAAATTACTTTCTTATTTAATTTATATTTATATTATTATTTATCAATTTTGTAATATAGATTAAATTAATTACTTCATATTATCTTATACTTTTCACTCCCATTGTTGTTTTAAGGTCTAAATATATGCTTTTCAAAACTCATTTCTACAAACAGATTTGGTATTATTATGGTATATTTAATAATTTTACGAGAATAAAAAAATAAACTATATAAAATTAATATAATTTTACATGTTAATTTATATACAAAATTTTATATAAAAAAATTTATATAAAAATTTATATCTCTAACATTATTACATATTACTCCATCTCATTATTTAATTTATGAAAATTACTTATACTTTTTATTCAAAAGAATGTTTAATGGATTTGGTATTTCACAAATACTTTATATAAAAGAATTTAGCAGGAGTACAGATGAATATACCATTGTGTGATCCCACTTCGTTGGCATTCTTAATTCTAACAATGGATATAAAATATATTGTTTATAATATTCCCAATTTTAATAAAATATTTCTTATTTATAAAAAAAATATTAATGATAATTTTATAATTTTCGTCATAAAAACTATTTATACATGTTTAATATTTTTTACATTCATTATATTAAAATACAAGAATTAAATTAAATTGTGTTAAATTTTATACAGAAAATATTTGGTTTAGTATTGTATTAAATTTTATATTTTAACATTTCATATCATATTATTTATAGTAATTATTATATTATTTATAGTAATTATTATTATTGATAGTTATTAAAATAATATATAAATATTTTATATTATTTTTTAACTTTTAATTTAGTTGAATAATAATGATAATAATAATAATAATAATAAAATAATTTTGCATCTCCATGCGTTACTTTTGCATAATGGGGATAGCAGTATTTCATATTTTGACACGATACAGTTGTTTCAAATTTGGCAACCAAATACAAGACTTAATTTTAATATAAGATTGCCGTGGCACATTCATTGACCGACTGATGGCATTGCGAATTCCACGTTCATAATTCATAACTTGTTGCCTTGAACATCCAAAATTTGTTCGGTTAACAGTCACCACCACCTCACAGAAACAACCATCAATCCTTGTTTTTCTTCTTCTTCTTCTTCTCCTTACGAGGCACTTCCGATTCTTCATTTTCTTCTGAATGCTTTCTCTTCTTTTTCTTCTTCTCCCCTGCTGCTGCTTCAACGTTCTCACCATCAGCCTTGGCCGCTTCTTTTTTCTTTTTCTTTTTTTCCTTTTTTACCAAATCTTCATCTTCTGCCTCAGCACTGCCATTTACCTCTCCATCATCAGCTTTCATTTTCTTCTTCTTTTTCTTTTCTTTCTTCTCTTCACCACCAACAGCAACTTCGTCTCGTTTTTCTTTTTCATCAGCAGCATTTTCCATTAGACCAAGAATGGAATCTGCCAATGGATTATAAGTCTGCACAAAGACAAAAATGCAGAATAATGGAGCAAAAACTAAAACAAGAAAAAATAGGGGAAAAAAAAAAAAAAAGAGACAGACCTTGGCAGCAGTTATCATTGCCCCAGGCCCCTTCTTTCGGTCCTTCTCATAAACTTCAATCTTGGGTTTTCCTTTGGCAGACCCCGCAGCACGACCCAATTCTTTGCCTTCAAGATTCCTTAACCGTGCTTCAAGCTACAAATATCTACTTGTGAGAAAATTCTTTCTATGATAAAAAGTAGGCAAGAATCAAACAAATCTTTGCAGAATACCTTGGCTCGATTCTCTAGTCCCATAGAGTTATCTTGGTCATCTCCAAGAGCATCACATCGAATTGCTAAAGCAGTTTTTGCAGCAAGTGATCTAGAAATTTTACCCTTATGCTTTGGGGCTGCTTGACCAATCAGGGATGCATGGTAGATAAGTCCATACTTGGGAGTCGCATGCTTAGTCTTCAGTGCTCTGAAGAGAGCCTTTTCAGCACCGAGAATCTGAACAGTGCTCCCAGGCTGCTTTGCAAGATTCAACAAGCTTCCTCCATGGGCAATGAGGCGAGCACCAACAAGCTCTCCAACAAGAGCAGTCAAATTTGGTGCAACTGTATTCATTCTACTTTTTAAATAATCATACAGTTGAGCTCTGTACTCAGCAAGGGACAGAACCTGGTTACAGAGTTCTTTAATATTCATCAAATCAATATCACTAACTTCCGTTCCCATGGAAATCACAGCTGCCTCTTTCAATTCTGCCTCAACTTCTTCAGGTAAAATCTGCAAGTGTCAGACAAGGGACAAAAAGCAGAAAAATAATAATTAGGAATTAACATCTGTCCTTTAGCCAAAAACATACACACAAGCATTGGCCTTATAATTAAGACATTTAAAGTTTCATCAACAAAAGGCTTATTCACTTAACTATGCATTATTAAGACAAAATGAACAAACTCTCAACCAAAAAATGAAAGGGTAAATCTGGCATTAGCCAATATGTGGCATAGGACAAAACAGGATAAACAAGCCAAACTACAGCTGAATTGATAATTTAAAATTTTGAAAGTCTTAAATAAAATAAGCACCATAAATACAAGCACCACATAATTACCATAAAACTAAATCCATCTGAACTCTACCTCCGAAAAGTCAAGCTTTGCAGCATTAGAACGGTAACCCATCAACTTCACTGCTTTGGCATATTGGATATTGTCCTGTATAATCTTTGCAAGCTCTGGGAAATGCCATCCATACCATTCACGGACGCGCATGGCATAGGTATTGAGTTCTTTATCGAGGTCATCAAGCAAACCAATTGCCTGAATGATCATTGTATCCACCTGAAAGAAAACAAGAATGATCACAAGCTCAAGCTTAATGCAAAGCAAAAAGACGAGCCCCTGGTTAGACACTATTATTTTCTCCAAGACCAACTACCTTACCAGAAAAATAAATCCTCAAAATCACACAAGATGATAATAGGATGTTAATTGTTCACACTTTGTGACAAAAGGGAACAAAACAACATATAAATCTAAAAGTATTTACACAAAAGCTTGACATATGCATATTTATACATGAAGCCAACAAGAGAATATTCATATTATGCATCTTGATAAATGTAGCTTTGGAAAATTTGTTAACATAAGCATCAACTTAACAAATGGAAAGTACCTTGTCAGCACTAAACTTGAGCTTGTATCTAGACAAGCTATGAGATAAACCCAAGCTCATTGGTTGCAGATCTTGAACAGCTAGACCTGATATGAGTTCTGTCAACTGACTCCTTACACCCCTCATCAACTCCATCACAGCATTGTTGTGAACACATTCTATTTTCTACAAAACAAAAATCACACCAAATGTAATACAAGTAAAAGCAACAGTACAGTAAATAACTGTCTCTAAAAAATGTTACCATAGATAATTAGAACATCTACAAACCAGTTTGTCCTTGATTGCATTTCCAAGCTTGGAATCAGCCACTGCTAAAGTTTCACCATCACAGTGAGCACGCAGGAATTTGCGCAGATCTTTGCTGGGCTTGCTTTCCAGCAAACATGTTGCTGCTTTAAGTGCTTCTGATGTATTCTCAAACTTTGAAAAAGCTTTCAGCTTCACTATCTGTCATAGGTACTAAGAAATAGTTAAATTTCAAAGCAACTAATAAACTTACTGCAGGCATAACTATTCTGAAGTTGTGCCAAACTACCTTTGGGCAACTTAAACACTAATAAGCTTCAATCATTTCATTTAAAGCACAAGCTAACAAAAATAATAAAGTAACATCACCACACAAATATTGTGATCTGCAATTTGCAACATAACGCATAAAGGTCAAAAAAAGGAGAATTTACCTGTCTTGCAGACTCTGGGCTGTTAAATTCTTGCCCCAATCCCTACAACACAAGTTAATATCACGTAAGAAACACCTTGAGAAAACACCTTTTCTTTTCATTGTTTGCAAGATTCAAACAACGCCGAGCTAAATTTCAGATTTTAACAACAACAATAACACATAAATGATATGATATTAATAATCTACATTTCCTTCCAGTCATATGTAAATAACGCGGAACATTGGCCGCCTTAAACATAAATACAGTTAGATAATGATAAAAGAAAGTGAGTTAACGTCACTAAAAAAGCAAGGACCGTTTTGTAATCATTAGTCTAAAACAAATAACTATTTCCTGTGACTCAGGAAGCACCTCAAGCCCCTTGTGTTTAAAAGGACTTCCACATAGAACCCGGATAAAAGCAAACAGCAAAGCACAGAGGCACAGCAGTTAACGAAGATGATTACCTCTACTTTTAAGAGCTTCCCTTCATCCAATACTTTAAAAAGAGCAAAACCCGCCGGAGTTTCGAATAAAACTAACATTTTTTTCCCTTATTGTGCAGCAAACTGAGAGTTTTGCTTGGTTGCTAGCACTTAACAACTTATTTCTGCTGCTTTTGAGAGCAGAAATACATGACGAGTAGGAGCTCTAGGGTTTTCAGAAGACGGGGAGGGTTTTCATTAGAAAGTTCTACGTCTAGGTTGGGGTTTCGATTAATGGGCCGGTTACGTGATTAATGGGCTGGGGCCTGCAAATTCAAATATGGGATGACAGTTTCTATTTAAACCACACTATTTTCTAAGGAACCAATATCTAAGTAATTGCCTCCGCGTATTTGTCCTTTTTTCTCGATTAAATAATTATTTAAATACATGTATAAATAAATCTATGACCAGCTTACAAAGAGTTATATGTATTAGAAGAAACGAAAGTATGATCGATTACCACCTTGCTACCTAATCAAGTAAACCTTTAACAAATTTGAAACAAAGATGATAATTTTACTAGAAAATTTGCTAGTATTCGATTTTTATGGGACGAATTTGATATGTTTCTATTTAAATTTGGGATGAATTTAAAAAAAAAATTAAAACTTATAAAGAGTTTGGGATAAATGCAGATATAGATAAAAATTTATGAATATTTAAATTTATTTTTTAACTTTTTTATAACAATATTACTTTTAATTAATTAATTTTTTGAATAATTAGCTTCAAATTTTTTAATAAAAATTAAAAATTACACATATTCAAATAATAAAAATGTTATCAGTGAGATAAATTAATTATCTTATTTTACTTATAAAAATTTATTTTTATTAATTTATAAATTATAATTCATTGTTATATAAAATCATATTGTGTGTGTGCTAACTACAATTGAGTATAATGAATATATGAATTTAATAATTATTATTTGAGACTTATGAGCTATAAATTTTTATTTTAAATTTTAATATTTTATATATAAATTTATAAAATAATTACGTATTTTTTTAGACAGTTGCAATGAATTTTATTTTATATTGAATATAATTGATATTTTATATGAATAATATATTTTATTTTAAATTAACACTAAAAATTTATAAATTTAAATTTAATATTTAATAATAGTATAAGTATAGTTAAAAATATAAAAAAATTATATATATTGCGTAAATTTAGTAATAAAATATCAAATTTACTATAAATTTAATATTTAATTGTTTTAACAAATATTGATGAAAATTTAAAGGCATTGGTCCCAAATTCAATCTACTATCATCCCTAACCTAAACATGACAATTGTTATGGAATAATTATCATTCATGTATGATAAATTAATTGTAAATGAGGGATTATATAAATGTTATACGCCCATCTTTTTCATTAAATCCACAACAGTTGTAATCGGCGAATTTCACCATTTCCTTTTTCATCGAGCACGTGTTTTGACATAAATTAGTACATTTTATGTCCTCCTTTATTCGAAGAAAATTTCAACACTAACACGTTTGGTTTTGCATATTATTCCAATGTTGTTAAATATCTCCGTTGTTTTCCTTTTTTAAAAAAAAAAAAGAAAAAAACTTTAAATAGGCTTTTTTTAATCTATAAAATGTCCTTCATGATCTTTCACTTTTCTTTGTCGACAGTGCACTGCATTTCTAATGGTTATACACTTAATCAAATTCTTTTATCATCTAAGGGTTAATCGATTTGCCAATGAGAAAAATAAATAGGGTTAGTGCTTTATACAAAGTTCAATGGCAAATACCATTACAAGTCTAGAAATTCATTTGTTGTCCCAAGCAAATAAGTGCAAGACCCCTTGAAGACTGTAACTCAACTAGTGCTATTAACATGTTAATTGGTGCATTGTAGTAAAGGAATGCCATTCCTTTATATGATTGATGCATGTAATCATTGAAGGAAATAATTTAATTATATTTTTATTATATAATATAAAAGTATTTTTTTATCAAAATATAATAGTTTATATGTATAACAATTAAAAAAATAAATAAATTAACTTCAAATTTTATTTCTAAATATAAATTTACTTGAACCTATAAATGTAATAAAAAAAATATTTTTTATGTGTTGTATGCATATTTTATTTTTTATTTAAAAGATATAAGTCAAATTGTATATTAATATTTATGTATATATAGCTAATTTAAACATGCTCTAAGCTTGATATTTATCTATTTAAATTTCTTTAATTTTCAATAATTTTTTATTATCACAATTACCAACAATATTACTTTTTTGTTATTATTTGATAGTCATTTTGTCCTTACAAAAATTAGAAAAAATAAAAATAGAATTCTATTAATAATTATTTTTCTCACAATAAAAATTAAAATTATTTATATGACTAATTGTATATATTACAATAAGTATAATATGATAAAAAGAATCTTCTATGGAATTTGTGCTACTTTCACTCTATAAAGAGTTTTGTAAAAAAAACATACTTAACTTTTTTTAATATTTCTTTAATCGTGAGTTGACTAACTAAAATGCTAAAATACTTCTAATTTATTTAAACTTCTTAAGTAAAATTTTAATTTATTTATTTTAATTTAATTTATTTAGTTACTAATTTCTATTCTATATTAATGTATAGTATTTTATAAAACAATTAATTGTGAGACTACAATTAATATTTTGATTCCATAGATAAGCAATACATTGTTGATGCATTTACTAATTTGTAATCGAAATTGACTAAAATTTAAATGAGTTAAAATCATAATGAGCTAGAATTGGAATGAAAAATGAGAATCAGAATAAATTGTTTACTTTAATTATAAGAATTGAAATCGAAATAAATTTTTTTAAAATTATTAAAATACCTTTAGTTAATTTTTATCATTATTATTATTGTTTAATTATAATAATTGTGATTATTATTATTTAAGAAATTATTTTTATTAATAATTAATTATAATAATAATTTTATTAATAATAACTATAAAAATATGAATAAAAATAATACAAATTATTATATTTTTATTTTTATAATTAATTTTTTATTTTATACTTTTTAATTAAAATAAAGGACAAAATGAGATATTAAATTGTTGAGTGAGGATAAAATAGTTAATTTCAGAAATGAAAACATCATTCTCAAACCTCTTCTTAGGAATTAAATTATTTTTTTATTGTACGGCGCTTGCTGATTTTATTCTTATTTTTCTCTTTATTTTAATAAATAAATATAATATTCATTTTAATTCCAAATTCAGAATTTTAATTTTAGGTTAGTAAACACATTATAAAATTTTGTTGTAAAAAATATAAAATTTAATGAAAATTTTTTTTTAAAAAAATAGTGGGTGAATATAGAAGAAAATTTGATAATGTATATCTTTGAAAGCTATCGTACGCATTTTATTTATAAATATGTGTACAATTTTTTTTATAAAAATACATTTATTCATGATATCTCTTTATTTT